>PPOB02000026.1:0-47202 GCA_003708405.2 Candidozyma heveicola
TGGGATTTCAAACTGATGAACCACTTGTCGTTGTAGTTGAGATATTAGGTTATCTAGCGAGAATAGGAAGTGAGGATTTATACGTTTTTAAATATAGCCCAGTTTCACAGAAGTTTCAGCATATGGTTGCATGTATTTGCATGACCAAAACAGCGGTAGCTACGAGTCTGTCCTCTGGTAAAAGAAGAAAAAAAAAGCCATTTCTGGACTATCGAGGTATTGAATTGATTATGAATTTCTTGATTCCAATGTCTCCACAAACGATGATACGAGACTCTCACTGCCCAATTGACCATCTTGGATATCTTCCGCAGGATTCTTGCAAGAGATAGCCAAATCTGTATCATTGAGCCAAAGAAGAGCTTATGCTAAAAATTTCTAAAGAAAATACTTAAAGAGATCCAGCTCCCACTATCGCACAGTATACATCTGCGATACAGCACGAACTATTTTGACTAAAAGGATCTCTTCATAATTCCCAAAAACAAATACCCCGACAATTCTCCACCCCACAAAAAACCCACTCTTTCAATTTCACCTACTTCACCAAAACCATACTCCTGAACTCTCCCTCCCCACTACCTGTTCTCGGCCTGCACACTGGACGTCCAACATCAACTAATATCGTCGCGCTTTGACCACGTCTCAAAACTTTTACTACACCTGTTATCCCCCATTTGACATGTCCAGGAGAAGAGCATACCCACAGCCACAGTATGCTGTTCAGCAGCCGTCAGCACAGCCTGCATTCGGCGGCTACGGCGTGGACCAGGCCACTCAGGGATTCCAAAACATGAACATTCAGCCAAATCAGCAACAACAGCCCCAGTATCCCGCTAATGGACATGCTTCAACTCTTCCTGCTCAGCAACCAGCTAGCTATGGCTATCAAGCTGATCCATACACGCAGCCTCAGGCCCAGCAGCCTCAACAGGCCCAGTATCAGGCTCCAGTGCAAAATCAATACCAAGGTCAATACCAAGGCAACTTCGGTGCAGCTGATCCATACAGCCAGCCGGGACAACCTCTGGCTTACGGTGGTCCTGCTGTGGGTGGTGGTGCTGCAGGCTCATTGCCTTTGAACCAGTTGTACACAACGGATTTGTCCAAGGAATTACCTCCATCCATTTCCGACTTGACGTTGCCTCCTCCACCATTGATTGTGCCTCCCAGTGCCACAATTGTGCCTGGATCCGAGACTGCGAATGCCTCATCTGACTATCTCCGTTCGACGTTGAATGTTATACCAGTGAACTCGTCTCTCTTGAAAAAATCCAAGTTACCTTTGGCTCTCGTCGTTCGTCCTTACACGGCCTTGCACGAATCCAGCGAACAGGCTCCAGTCACACGTGATACCATTATCTCTCGTTGTCGCCGTTGTAGAGGCTACATCAACCCGTTCGTCTCGTGGACCGAGGGCGGTAAGCGCTGGAGATGTAACTTCTGTGGCTTGCAGAATGACGTCCCCGCAGCTTTCGACTATGACGAGTTGTCCCAGAAGTCTCTCAACAGATATGACCGTGTCGAGTTAAACCACTCGTGCGTCGAGTTTATCGCTCCAAAGGAGTATATGGCCAGAGCACCCCAGCCTATCGTTTACACCTTCATTATCGATGTCTCAGCCGATGCGGTGGCTTCTGGTATGACATCCACTGTTGCCAGAACCATTTTGGAAAGCTTAGATCGTATTCCAAACCCTCACAAGACAGCACGTATTGCCATTCTTGGTGTCGACTCCAACTTGCACTTCTTCCGTTTCCGTGAAGGTTTGGATGAGGCACCAGAGATGTTGATTGTCTCTGATCTTGACGAGCCTTTCTTGCCCTCTCCTGAAGGATTATTGATCAATTTGGATGAGAACAGGGGAGCTCTCGAAAAGTTGTTGATGGAATTCCCCTCGTACTTCGAAGGTACCGCCAACCCACACTTTGCCTTAGGACCCGCTTTGAGAACCGGTCACAGACTTACTAGCAACATTGGAGGTAAGTTGGTTGTTTTCTCTTCCACGTTACAAAGCATCGGTGAGGGTAAGTTAATGCCTAGAGATGAGTCACAGTCTGGCAAGCCTAAGGAAGCACAGACTTTGTTGAACGCAGCCGACAAGTTCTACAAAGCATTTGCCGTGGAATGTAGCTCTGCGCTGGTCACTATTGACTTGTTCTTGACTGGAAATAAGTATCAGGATGTGGCTTCTTTGTCGAACTTGCCTCGTTACACTGCTGGCCAAACCCACTTTTATCCATCGTGGTCTTGTACGAAGGTGGAAGATGTCACCAAGCTTTCCAAGGAAATCAGTGAACACTTGTCGATGGAGATTGCATTGGAGGCTGTCTTGAGAGTGAGATGCTCCACCGGATTTAGAATGAGCGCATTCTTTGGAAACTTTTTCAACAGGTCCTCCGACTTGTGTTCATTCCCCTCTTTCCCTAGAGACCAAAGTTACGTCATTGAGGTTTCTATCGAAGAGACAATCACAAAGCCAGTGGTCTATTTCCAGGCTGCTGTTCTCCACACTACTTGCTTCGGCGAGAGAAGAGTAAGAGTGATCAATTTGGCTGTTCCAACCTCCAATAAGTTGGATGACATTTACGCATCTGCAGATCAGCTCGCCATCACTAGCTACTTGACTCACAGGGCAATTGAAAAAGCATTGTCAAGCTCGTTGGGTGACGGCAGAGACTTTTTGATGAAATCAGTGATTGACATCTTGAATGTGTACAAGAAAGACTTGATTCCTGGAAACATGACTGGGTCATCGCCATTGCAACTTTCCACAAACTTGAGAATGTTGCCTCTCCTACTTTTTGCGTTGACGAAGAATATGGGATTCAGAGATGAGAGACTCCCCGCTGACCATAGAGCCATTGCATTAAATAACTTGGGCTCTCTTCCTCTCAATCACTTGATCAAGACTATATACCCAACTGTTTACGCGTTGCATACCATGCCAGAATCGTGTGGCTTGCCAGAGACATACATCGAAACGGACCCTGAGACCGGAGAGGAGCGCGAGGTCATTTCGTCGGATATCCTGATGCCCGAACCACAAAATGCCACCAAGACCAACTGGGACAACTACGGCTTGTACTTAGTTGACAATGGCAGCGAGCTCTTCTTGTGGGTCTCCGGTGATGTCGTTCCAGAACTTGTTGCCGACTTGTTCGGTACACAAAACTTGTACGAGGTCGAGGCTGGCAAGACAGAGTTGCCAGAATTTTCGTACGAGGACTCTGAGTTCAACTACAAAGTTAGACAGATCATTGGCAAACTCAGAGAACAGAAAGATTCGATTGTCTGGAAGAGCTTGTATGTCATCATCGGCAGCGGCTCCAACGAACCTATGGACATGGCACATGAAAGACTGGTAGTAGCCTTGCGGTTCTGGGTTTGGAGCAACTTGGTGGAAGACAAGTCTGCCACCTCAAAAGGATACAGAGAGTTCCTCTCTGATCTCAAAACCAAAATTACTGCTTAAAGATGTATGTCGCCGAGCGATCAAAGAAATACAAATAATGCATGCTTGTAAACTCATTAGTCATTACTATTTAGGTGCATTGTCGATGATGATAATGGAGTCTAATAAGAGGTCTGCCTCCTCAGGCTCGAATATAGACTTGACCGCAGTGGCCATGTTAGGGTAATTTGTGACAAGGGACTTGGCAATAGGGCCTCCTCTGGCCATGGTAGTTGCAATGTTCCTCTTGAACTTCGAGACAAGCCGTTCCCAGTACACCTTTCTCAACGAAGTAGTATGAAGCTGGGCCACAAACTCGTGGTACAACAGCTTATTATCAGAATTACAGGCACGTAGTAAAGCTTCTAGAGTGTCTGTAAACAGCAAAGCAAAACGCTTGGTATCCTCCAAAGCTGAGCCAAAGCTTCGTGGCGATTGCAATGCTCTTGATAACTGGGTGGACGCGATCTGGACTGATTTGGAGAGAGCCCCTTTATCCAAAACCAGAAATAGTTCTGCGCTGTTCAAAATATGCAAAGCCATGATGTTGCTGCGTAAGGACTCGTTGGACTCCTTGAACGAGTTGTGGTGGGCAATGTCGTTCGAGATTTTCTCAGAAAGCGAGCTCAAGAACTCGGTAGAACGGGCTTGGTAAACGGTACGATATTCCCTCACAAACTTCAAGGAGAACACATCGCCAAAATCAGGCAGGTTCAGTAGCAACCGGCCCTTATAGAACCGTTCCATCAAGCTATAGAGCTTGGCCATTCTCACTGGGTCTGAACCAGCTGCCTCACAATCGTGCAATTGCTGAATAAACATTATGAGGAAGCCGGCGCCTCTGAGAAGCGTGGAAGTAGTGTGGATTCTCTGGAGCGCTTCGTTGAGCTGGATGGCCTCTTTATATGGATCGACAATTTCCCGTTGGATTCGAGCATACAGCTTCTTGACTCTTTCCACCAGCGGCGTCACCGACAGCTCCATGACTTTTTTGGTCAGCTCAACTTTTGTGAAGCTGTCCACGAGCTCCTCGGTGTGTGTGCGAGCGAGTTGCTCCATTCTGGATTCACATTCGTTAGCATCAAACTGGAGTTTCTTGATAGGCGTCGCCAAATCGAGCTCTGAGTCGTCTGCGACATTTGTCGCTAGTAGTAGAGATGAGGCGAACTTCGTAGGCTCGAAATCCTCCTCTAAAAAAGCCTCGAAATCTTCAATTGCTTGTGTTGCCATGATGAAGAAGATGTAGAGCTGGCGCTGATGTTTGGGTGTGCAGGAAAGTACCGAAGTTGGAGGTTTATGATTTAGCGTTATAGAAGTGGCGTTATGAAAAAAATCAAATTTCAAAAAGGATGCTTTGGAATGAAGCCAGGGAACGCGGAATTGCAGTTACCAAATTTTGATATGCCTGTTTAAACGTATAACCATGGGACTTGAGCATCTCAGGACGCGAACTTGGGTATAGGTAGTCGGATTTTACCGCTGTATCGACAAAAGACTCATGTTCAGGATTCGTTTTTTTTTAAAAAAAATTCAGACTAATATCTTTCGACGTCAATGCAGTTTAGGTCTTCGTAGATGAAAGGACACCACCCTTTTTACAATTTGATGCAAGTCCCCATGATGAACATCTCAATATCTAGTGTTGAATTGAACATGATTGTATTAGTCAGAAGTGTTCAATTGTGATATTTGTTCAAAGCAGAATGAAGCTGCCTTTTTTGAAGGACACGTTCGTTACCTGTAAAAAGCAGGTCTACATCTAGAAACAATCGGGTATGCTGTAGGCCCCTAAAATATGACAGGCTCGAAAAGCGAGAAGCTTTATTTTAATACCATTCAAATAGACCTCAGGGTGTTTTTCCAAAAAGGCAGAACGAAAATCTTCATACTCAATCACTGATCCCGATGGCTTCATACGGGCCACATTGTTTTTCAAAGATGATTCAAAAGAGACATTTAAACTACATCACACAGTAGGTTTTGGGTTATCATCACATTCTCAAAATATGAGCTCGCTCACTGAATGGGGTAGGTATGATGCAAGCCTATCGTAGGCCCGGGCGCCCGTGCCACAGTATACCACCGATGGAGCACGGCCATTGTAAAATATCAAGTCAAAGAGAGTATGGTACAATTCACGCAAGCCCTTGTTTTTGAACGAGGCGCCCATATGTCTCAGACTCGATTGTGATTTCTGAAAGTCGGAACCGTAGGCACTACGCATCTCTTCGCTCCAGGAGCGAACTTCGGCTTCCACTATCAGAGGCACGCTTGCGGCTCGGGCAGTCTTGGAGGGAGCTAGGTTGAGGTTGCCCAAGCGAACTTGCGTAACGTTGATATTCTGGGGTCTTAGCTCCTTCGCTAGCGTAACAAAAACGTCTTTCATGCCGTTTTGAAGCACTGTTTCTGGGCCATGGTACGGCATCCGTAGCGAGCTCACGATGCTCGGGACAATGCCAATGATGCCGCTTTTCTGCTCCCGGACGATATCCAAAAGACCCAGGGATAGAAGCTTTGTGGTCACTGACAAGCGCAAAAACAGCCGTTGCCACGTCAGCTCGGGGGTGTTTTCAAGCGGCCCGAGTGGGAAATATAGGGTAGGAGCGAAGACCACTGCCGAAAGCCGAAGATGGTGAGCTTCAGCACCTGGAAAAGGGACAACGCCCACATCAAGTAACTTGCGGAACTTGGTGAGTTGCGCCTCGTATGAATCTTCTACCAAATTCATGAAGTGGATGTCATCTGTGATCTGGTTCGATTGGATGTACTTGTAGTCCTTGTCATCGAGCACAGTCAAGTAGACAATGAAGCCTCTTTTCTCGAAGTCCACCGCAATCAACCGAGTCATTGGCTCAGTGGGCGAGCCAACCACAATTACAACGTCTCTGCGGGCGCCATTGGCTAGTTTGGGCACTCTTCTCCTTGGCTTACTTCTGATCCTGGGCTCTTTGAGGTTTCGGTAGATCAAGTAGCTTGAAGCGGTCAAGGAAACAGCAAGTGCGGAGTAGGCCGCTGTTCTGTGTTTTTGTACCAGTCGAATCAACCGGTCAACCGCTTTCTCTTTGGTTTCCGGGGCGGGAACTGGATCTGATTTGAGGATGTTGAAGAACCTCAGATTTAGGACTGAGTCCAGATCTGGGAGGGACTCATTGACGGCCTGCAGCAGGGACGACAAAAAGCTAGATGCAGAGGCGTAGGCCAGCCTTAGTGCCTCGGTAGCGGCCTGGACAGGTTCGGCTACCATGAAAAAAGTAGTTGGCTATTTGGTTAAGAAGAAATTAGATGTAGTGCGAGCCAAAAAATTGCCGGCCCCAGGAATCGAACCTGGGTCTGTTCGGCCACAACGAACTGTACTGACCACTATACTAGACCGGCGAGGATATCACTTTGGAGGTCAGTACAGTAAATGTAACAGCTAATAAACAAAGAAATGCAAATTACTTATTTTAAAGCAAAATTTTAAGATATTTTATGTATTTGACCAATTTTTCGTGACTTAAAGATTACACACCCAAATTTTGAGCACTTTTTTCACAATAACTTCGGTCATAATTTTATAACGATGTAGTTTGGTTTCTTATGGAGCCGAAGCCTCTGTTAAAGGCGGCATGTTCGTACAATCTCTTATGAAATGACCTTTGTATATGTAAAAAAGTATTCTAGACCCTTTACACTAATTTACCGCTCCAGAGGGTGAGAAATGAATCATTTAAGCACCGGGGAACTTCAACATCGCTTCGTACGTGTAGACCTGACTTGGTGTGAGCAGAATAGAAAGGCTTGAAACGACCTGCGTCTACTCTGAACCCGTGAACATTATCTTCAACTAAGAATTTTCAATTGAGAAGTAGTTTGCTGGAGAAACCCCCCCCCCCCGATTTCTAAATACGGGAGGTTCAACTGACGGTTGTATACACATTTTTCGAAGAATCGTCACTTGAAAAATAAATCCGAGCATACAAGCACAGAGAGTAATCCAATTGCAATACGAAGTGGGGGCTTTCCAAAACAAGCGATATTTCAAACCACCAAAAGCGATTCTTTTCTTTAAACGACCCACTTTTCTAACCGCTCATACTTAACCTGTCATGGTTGCAAAAAAGTTTTCAGCCTGTCCCGAGCCTCTACTTTAATACCATCCAGCCAATTAGTGGTATTCCTCTAAAAACACAAAACTAAAATCCTACCATCCAAAAAAATAACACTTTAAAGACTTTCTGTTTCAACGTCTATGGCAATGGGTACTTTAGGTTCGCGCACGCACAGACTACTATATAAGCGCAGGGCATCGCTCTTCGCTTTTTTCTTCACGTTCATAGACAACGATTTGTTTTCGAAGCTTACGAAATGGCATTTTAGCCAGGTCCTCGGACCAGCGCTTCGGGGAAAGTCTCCGGCCGTGGCAGCGGAAACGCAGCGGAAGTATTCCTCCGTTTACACATTGATGCTGATGGATCAACCTGGGCTTTAGAAGATGTCTGTTGGGCTTTTACTTGGGCAAAGCTTCTTGCGAGGCGGCGTTTCCTGCTTACGTCAATCCGTCAATTGCCTGTTCCTTTGAACACTGGGCTTTCGGTGGTGAGCGATTGGGATGCTCCAAGCAAGGTCTGGTTTGTCTGAGGATGGGTCTAACTCAAGGGCTTCTTCGGAGTCCAGCATTCCGGAAGAATTGATGTGGTTCCTCTTTGAGTTCAGTCATTCGGCAACGGGACGGTGTGTCCTAAACGATAGGTATAACAAATGGCCATTTTGGCTAACCCAATGGAGCTCACTCTTGTCTATGAACGTCACTCCTTTTTTTTCAAGCTCGACGTCTGTTGGAGACGCTAGCACAGTCAAATGTGCCGGGCTTCATTCTGTAGATGCCATTTGGGTACGGCGGTTTTGTGACTTTTTTTTATGATGAAATACCAAAGCAAACATAGAGTCAAGCTCTGAGAGGAATTCACGGTCTGGAATGATGGCTGGTTTTCTTTCCTGGACGAGAGTTGCATACATTTTCTGACCAGTATTGTCACAAAATCGCTTTATTGAAATGGGAGGCTACAGAATGCCAATGAAAATTTAAATAAAACTATAGTACAGCATTGAGAATCAAACATGCGCGGGAGAGACGGCCTAGTCGACCTGCCAATGGCTTGTCATGGCGGAACTGGGGTCGCCGGACAACTCGGCCATGTAGAGCAAAAGTGTGGTGCCCATCTTGACCCAGTTCCAGAATTGCCATGGATGCACAACGATCACCATGTCTTTGGGAGCACCAGCCCACCAGCCCCAAAGCTTGAGCTCATTTCCAAGCTCGCCGTTGTACAGTAGCATCATGTGAGTGTACACGGCGATGATGATGCAAGGAGAGTATGCATAAATCAAGGTGATGGTGGTAGAAGGCGCCGTTCTGGGTCTGTTGAGACGAGACAGCTTGACCTTCTCCCCTTGATGCAGCGATATGGGCGATATGGAGGTCAGCGACGACAGACGAGAGCCCATGTGAGGCGGTGTTCTGGGTGGTGAATAGGGTAGCCTATGGTACAAGGATGGGATGATCTTTGTGGCAGCGTAGAACACACCAATGCGATAAGCCAAGTTGACCACGAGGGGCAAGGTGAGTTTCTCGGCCAGCGAAAGGAAAAAATCCCAGATGGTCTTGAACGAGCCCGGTAAGTTGTGGGCCAAGAACGGGAGCACCGCCAGGATTGTGTTTGTGAGAGGAGGAGGAAGGCGGGGGATCTCGTTCTGCAAGTTGATCTTTGTCTGAGTGAATAAGTGGGTGAGTGTCTCGGCGGCGTTGTCGGAAAGAGGAGGGAACATCTCGTAGATGCAACGCACAATGTAGGCAAACAACAAGGAAGACTCGATCATGGAGCCCTTGCCCAGTACAATACCGTAAAAGCCGAGACCCACAGTCAAGGTGAGGAACGAGCCGAGGAGCGACGCAGAGCCCAATTCAATGGTGAAAGGCAAGACGTAGATTCTGTACAAGAAGTACAAGGCCCCAGTGATGGTGAAGCCCGAGCCAATCAACGAGACGAAAAGCCAGCTGTCCAGCTTATACAAAGTAAGCCACTCTAAGGTCTGAGACACCGCCTGGAGCAAAAGCAAGGAGCAGAAGCCCTCGGCAATGGTGAACACAGGGGTCAGATGGACCAAGATATAACGCCAAAGGGCCACCACAGCAAAATGACGCTCGTTTTGGCACCACAGAATCACGTACATCAATATACTCGGTAGGAACACGTGCTGGGCATAGTACAAAGGTACAAGGAGCTTAAGCACGGCAAAGCGGCGGGCCAAAAGGCGGATGGAGGTCAAAATGAAGTATAGCAGGAGGATGGTGAGGGAGTACGTGAGGCCACACTCCACTCCGCCTATATCGAAGGCTAGGGGCACCGTGAGCACTATAAGTGCCAAGTATGCGATCAGAAATAGTGACTTGACGAGGTTTCTGACTCGGCGCATAACAAGGTGTAGTTGGTGGTGATGTAGGGAGAATTTGCTGTGCAGGTGCGGTCAACCCTGGTTTCAGATTAGGCGGGTGAATTCGGGCCGGGGGGATGGCGATTAGTGTGGGTATATTTTCAGTTTGCGGTGAGAATTAGAATCAGTATATTTAACAGGGGTCTAATTTCTCGTGAAGTGTGGATTCTGTGAGGGTGGTGGGAAGAAATAATCGGCCAGCACAAACTGAGGATGAGACAGTCGCAGCGGAGTTTAGGCAGAAAAAGGGATTTTATGAGAGATGACGTGGAAGAATTGAGTTTAAGTTCAGAATCGACGTTCCTTGCTTTTCTTTTCAGCGCTGCGTGGCTCTTGGGCTGATTGTTGATGTTCTAATAAGTTTGCAGCCAATTACACGAGAAATGCATTGTTGATGAGGGGAGCATTATCAGCGAGTCACGGAATTCTTAAATTTCCTCAGAGGTGAAAGATTTAAGAAAAGAAAATTCCAGGAAGAACTCTTCACTGCCATTTTGGTATTGGCCTGGCGGCTAACTGTGGAGCCTCCACAGGACGCGCTGAGCCCCTGGGCGTCTCCCAATATGGTTAATAATCGTCTCTCAAAAGTCGCATATTAAATTTTTGTAGTAGCCTTGTGTCTTGGATTTCGCTGTTTCTTGATTTATTTTGACTTGCCTTCCAGCTTAATTTGGTTGCTGCCGTCATTTAACAATAGAGATTGACACAGCTGAACATCGGACATTCTTCCTTTCCTGTGGACTCAAGGCGGCTAAACGGAGTTCGGTCCGATTGGTCGCCTGATTTGAAAGATGTACTTTAGGTTTGGAGTTGAGCCCCGGGCATTATAGGGAAAGCTAAAGGAGATCTGAAGCAGGTTGGTTTCTGGCTGGTAGAGGGCTCATGCGTAAGTTAGACTAATCTGGGATTTTTGGAGGTTCCTTGAAAGGATCTTATGCTGGTGTAGTAGATTCGTTGGTGCAGTAGATAGGAAATGCCAAATTCTCTTTACCAGGAAACCGACCAATCGTTCTTGCTATGTTAGGGTATGAGGGCCTTATCTTGCATAATAAGCAAATATTCAAGGAAGCTTATCTGGTCTCTTGGCGAGGAACATCATAGGAAAGATCGGACTTCATGCAACTGCTCCGTCAGTGTGAACCGAAGATTATATTTTCTTCCGAAAGCATCACTTTAAGTTTCAATTCTTTAACTCTCCGGTATTTCACCTGAGGTCGATCGACTGTTTCTTGGGCCAGTGGTACCTGCGTGTTTAGCACTATAAAACTTGAATCATCAACTTCAGCTTGCACAATCAGGGAAATTCGGCAACACCATCGTGTAGACCGTAAGAGACGATTTCAATTGCCTTGCCTTTCACCGATTTTGAAAAAAGCTCAATCCCTTTTTTTCAGAGCAGATTCCTCAATTCCCACTTTCCTCCATTCCTAGTTTGCACCCAATAATTCTCATCGCAACGCCAGCTCTGTGGATAAACCACAAAAGTCAGCTTTCAAAAAAACCTTAGAAATTTTTGACCCCTTTACTTTTTCAGTAACTCCTAGAAAATTCACCCTTACACCCATCACACTCTTCTTTGTTCACTGCTTCCCTTGTTAGGTCCTGCACTTCCTCATCTCATCACTATCATCGCCTACTACCAACTCTGAAGATGCCCAAAAGAAGCCCGCCAGAGGGCGTTAAAAATGGTGCCAAACGTCCAAGGCAAAAATTCGGAAGACAAGAACTCAGGCAAATTAAAAGAACCACCAGAAGGGACACACAGGGAGAGGAAGAAGAGCACGAAGAAGGAGAAGATGAGGCTAGGCTGGAACCAGAAGAAGCTGAGCAGGAGGCTCCTACTTCCCAGAAGGTGGCCAACGGAGAAAATAGAGAAGCATACAATGCTCTTCTCACGCTTTTGAAGAGCGATCATCCTGAAATTCGGAAGAAGGGCCCCAAAGCCAGTCAAACAGAGGACCTGGAGGATATTGCTGGTTTTAACGAGGAGGAGGCTTTGGAGGATGAACAAGAGGAATCCGAGGAGGAACAGCTGGAGGACGAGGATGACGAGAATATCTTGTCTAAAGATCCCTTCGAAAGCCACTTCAACTTGGTGTCTGAAGATCTTGTAGAACAGAAGGCCAAGGCATTTGCAGCCAAGGAACCCTGGCTGTCCAGCAAGGCTAAGGTCGCTGACACAATTTACACAGCTATTCAGCAAACACCGCCAGGTGATGTACTCGAACTGGCTAATTTGGAGAAGCTTACGCTGCTTGGACAGTACCAGTGCATTAAAAGAAGGGTCGGTGAGGCTTTTCTCAAAAACTACTCGGGCGATCTCAAGCCCGTAGACAAGGCATTGGTTGATGAAATGCTCAATTACAGAGACATCTTATTTCCCTCGAGAACGTATAAAAATACCTCGTACAAGAGGCTCTACGCATTGCATGTTTTGAACCATGTTTTCAAGACAAGAGACAGGGTGATGAAGAACAATGAAAAGCTTCGCAAGTTTCAGGATGATCTAAAATCGGGCAAGGTCGACCGATTTGCAGAAGAACCAGAATTGCGGGACCAAGGTTTCACCAGACCCAAGGCTTTGATTCTTATGCCTACGCGAAATGCAGCCTACGAGCTTGTAGAGCTCCTCATCAAGCTTTCAGGTTGTGATCAGCAAGAAAACAGAAAGCGTTTTAAGCAACAGTTTTACGATACTGGCGGTCCTTCGGACACAAAACCTGCTGACTTCAGAGAGATGTTCAAAGGCAACTCCAATGATTTCTTCAGTATCGGCTTGAAGTTCACTCGTAAGTCTCTCAAGCTTTATTCATCATTCTACACGTCGGACGTGTTGATCGCATCACCCATCGGCCTCTCGATGATTCTCGAGGACCCCAAGCAGTCCAAAAGACAGTACGATTTTCTTTCCTCGATCGAGGTGCTTGTTATAGATCAGGCCAATCAGATAGAGATGCAGAACTGGGACCACATCAACACTGTGTTCAAGTACATCAACAAGATTCCCAAGGACTTCCATGGTGCTGACTTTTCTCGTGTGAGGATGTGGTCTATTAACGACAGGCTGAAGCTCTTGCGCCAGACAATGGTGTTCAGTGAATTTTCCACTCCAACTGTGAACAGCATTTTCTCCAAATCACAAAATGTCGCTGGGCGGACGAGGTTCAAGCCCGAGATCACCACGCAAACGTGTATCATGAACTCTGTTGGCATCAAGATCAAGCAGATTTTCCAGAGGTTTGAGTCGCCTGACCCAATTTCCAACTATGAGTCTCGCTTTAAGTTTCTTGTAAACTCGGTGCTCCCTTCAATCAGCAAGCAGACGCTGTATGAGGACGGCCTTTTGATTTACATTCCTTCGTACTTCGACTACGTCCGGGTGAAAAACCACATGAAACAGCACACAAAGCTTAATTTCGGTGCCATTGATGAATACCTGTCACAGTCCAGGGTATCTCGGACCCGCCATGCTTTCCAGACTGGCAAGATCAAGATTCTCTTATACACAGAAAGATTGCATCACTTCAGACGTTTTGAGATTGCCGGCGTGAAGACAGTCTTGATTTATGAGCCTCCAGCGAACCCTCTTTTCTACAAGGAGCTTCTCCGTTTCGTCGCCAAGTCGGTGTACAAGGAAGAGGCCGACATTGATCTTTCGTTTGTCAAGACGCTCTACTCCAAATGGGACGCAGCCTCGCTTGAGCGAATTGTGGGTAACGAAAGAGCTCCTGTTCTCTGCAACTCTGTCAACGAGACATACGAATTCAGGTAATCCCTGAAAAATCCAGCCAGATGATGGTCATTATATTAGTGTACATAGATCAGCTTGAAAGCACGTTGAAGGCCATGATGAAGCACCCGATAGCCACGTAGGGGCTCAAGCGTTCCCCAATACGGGCGAATTTCCAGAATACGCCAAGGGCGCCGTTCTTGTTCTTGTCTAAAAGCGCTGGCCACGAAGAGTGAACATATGTGCAAGTGCAAATGGCCAATAGAATGACTAGAAGCAACGACTGGAAATTGAACAATGCAGACTGCGGTTAGTAGGGACGAAGTGGTGCACATTTTCTGTACATACCATGCTGAAATGTGTTTTGGCTCGTTGGCAGCAAGGAGTAGTACGTGAGTGTTGATACACATCAGATATCGCGCACCACTACTACTTGGACATGCCTGATGATATTGATCAATCATCGTTTGCGAGTATTCTAGAAGGCGTCCGCAAAATGCGGGAGGCCTATGATGGCCCAGATGAGCGGGAAGGTCTGAAACACTCTAAATCAAAGGAGCCCAAGCCACTGGAACCGAGTACTTCCTCAAAGCAACCTGAAGAGGGAACAAGAGATCCTCCTCCAACATCTATAAATCCTCCAGCCCCGTCTTCTATTGCAAATCCAGTGGAACAAAGCAGTAACAGAAATACATTGGACACCACTGGGCAGGTTCAGAAGAACCGTCACAGGCCTAATAGACCAACAGGGTCCAGACGAATCAGAGATAATGTCCAGACCTACACGGCCGTGCAAGTGGCGCATTCACAAAAAGGCAATCCGCTTCTTGAAAGTCCTTCGATGAAGCTTACGCCGTGGGCGTACAATACCCAGATCCTCCTGGACTACTACATCAATGCCACGCTACAGGTGCTTTTTCTCCTGCTCAAGTACCACAAGCTTCGACCGGAGTATGTGTGGCGGCGAATTGAGAAGATGAAAGGAAGCTCCATCATAGAGGAGCTGCAAAACGATGAGGTGCTTCGAGTGCTCCTAGTGGTGGTAGATATCGATCTGCCCCAAGACTCCATTCGGTCGCTTCTGAGCATCTGTGTACGCCACGATATGCTGATTGTGGTTGCATGGCTGTTTGAGGAAGCCGGCAACTACATTGCGTATTTTAAACTGAATGAAATGGCCCGCAACAAGGTGGAGCTGTCTATTCAGGGCCTCAAGAAGGAGGATTACAACCTGACGATCGTCAGTCTGTTGACGACGGTAAGAGCTGTGAACAAGACGGACGTGGCGAATTTGTTGGCCAATTGCAAGTCGTTCAAGCGGATAGTGACCCAGGCTTCAGAAAACGACGGGCTTGCGCTGATTCAGGGTTTGGGCGAACGCAAGTTGCTCAATCTACGAGCCGCCTTCAATGAGCCGTTTATTTTCAATAAGGATTACGATACACGCAAGACAGAAAGTTAGGATTCTGATGTTGGCAATTTTGCACAGCGCCAGGCTTGATTTGGCAGGCAAATGGAGAATACCCCACGCTAAGGGCCTTTGAGTTTATTGAAGACAAGTGAAGACGGCGAATTTTATAGGGACAGCAATGCTATCAGTGGTTTGAGGGGCAACTGGTTGTGCCGGTGCTCTTTCACCACAGGGTTAATGATTTTCTTCAACCTGTTCACAAAACCGCTTTCTGGACTTTGAGTATCAATGGGATAAAAAACGCGTTGGCTTCTGATCCTGGCTGTGGGATAGAGACCCTCGGTGAAGTAAATCACAGTTTGAACAGGGTTTGCAAATTGAACATTGAGGTACTGGAACATCTTTTGCTGGCCCAAGTTTGCCATGAACACCATCCCAGTAAAAGGAGCTTTTAAGATATTTACTTTATGAAGCCAGTTCCTGGGATAATAAATGGGTGACCCTGTGAACGTGGCCTAGTTCCTCATGGAAGTCCTTATCCCAAAGACAGTGTCCAACTCGTCTATCTACTGCCTGACATGTAAGCCTTCATTGAGATATATATAAAGTTAAGCATTAATTTCACCCTATAGATGCTTTCACATCTTTTCCACCTCTCTTTCTTATCAGATTGCCCTTCGGTATCCCCGATGGCTCTACCTATCTCCTTGTCCCAAGCACAATGCATCTATTAACGTGCATCTATTAACGTTATTTTTACACACTCAATGCAATATTCCTATCCAAACCTCAACTCTGCGAGGCCTGTTGTTGCTGCTCCGTGACTTTCTTCCTCAACACTAACGTGAGATTGTTCATGATCTCGTTCTTCTGCACCAAAATTTCCTTCAATTTCTTTGAGTCTTCGCCCAATTTGGCGAGTTTCTTCTTGTACACCTTTCTGGCGCTTTCAGCGTCCTTCTCCACAAAGTAGCCTGTGCCGATATCCACCATGAATCGGTCTTTCTGCGTCACTTTGCCCGGCAAATACAACAGGGCCGTCATTGGCACAAGTATGTCTTCACCTTTTGACGCCTCCATGTTGTCTATCGTATTGACGCAGTCTTGAAGCTTGGACTGGGCAGTCTGAAGAGCTTGGAGGGATTGGGTGAAATGCTGAATTTCCTGCTCGGTGGATTTTCTGATTTCGAGAATTTGCTGGGGGTCGAGCTGCAGAATGTCGATTTTGCGCTGGCTCATGGTGTGTAGTTAGTTTTTGTTGGAGGTGAAGAAAGCGATTGGGCTTTGTTCAGATCAAGAAGTGGTTTTCGCACCCCAAGAGAGACGAGACAGAGTTGTAAGAGAGACAAGCCACGGTTTTGATTTTGGTAAATGTGAAAGAAAAACAATTTCTGATGTAGAGAAAAGCAAGAGGAAAAGGAAAAGAAAGCGTATGCGGTGATGCGTTTCTCGAATGCTGATGAGACATTGGGTGCAAATGATCCAAAGTGAGGAGAAGGACCGAAAGCAATGGAAGACCTAGGAGTGTAAATTCAAATCCTGATCCGGCTTTAAAATATCCATCGATGAACAGGACCTGAAACACCGTACGAGCTAAACTACCCAAATCACAGAGTCCAAAAGAAGAGACACCCCAGATCCTCTTCTCCTCAAACAGCACTGAATAATCTTGATGCCTCTAGCGAACTGAAATTCGTCATCAACTATGCTCATCAAGCCAAACTCATCAACTCGGCCTTCCCTATCATACACCTCCCTGCCCACCCATCGCATCGAACAAACCTACATCATCCTCCGAAATCTCGTGTTACCTATTTACAACTTCTAGTTGAAGTATCCTTAGAGCTCAGCTCTACTGCTTCTCGTCGGAGCTCTGCGCACGCAGCTCATCAAACTCCTCTCTGTTGAACTTCAACTTGTTCTTGTTCATGCCGCCAAAGTCCGAGTTGGCGTAGATATTGAATAAGATGCTGCCTGTGCCGACAGCAGTGATGCCGAAAAGACCCATCACAAAAAGACGGTGAACGGTGTCTGTGACACGCACACTCAAAGGAAGCTTAGACATGTTGGATCAGGTTTATCAAGAGATGGTGAGACTCATTTTTAGTGGTGGGGTCACGTGCGAAACTTACGATTCTGGAGGTGTTGATGGGGAAAGCTGAAGAAGGGATTTTTGATAATATGCTGAATTAAATGAAGAGGCATTTTGCTTTAAGTCTGAATTTTGGATATTGACGGCTGTACTGATGTTTCGGTTGGGTGAGGTATTTGTTGAGAAGGTGATGAGGCGATGCGGAAGACTTCAGGGTGCTTAGACCAAAGGGTTTTGGCTTCAACGCTTTTTTAACCATTTGAAATGCTTCGCTTATCTTTGAATTATGGTAAACAGGACTCTTGCTTCTTTCGGGAATCCAGGGTATGCTTACATCGTTTGGCTGCGAAAAGAACGATGCATAAACCCCACGCTATGAACAGAAACACGAATTCGAAGGGGGAAACTAGCGTAAATCCCTGGGAAGGAATCATTTTTCGAGAACGACTTCCTCTTTGAACATTCCGATTGTTGCAAAAATTAATGGTAAGGCTTATGATAGCAGAAGACTACTGAGAACGAGACATCGATTGCCAATAAATCATTTTTTTCTGGAAAAGCTAACGCATTTCGTTTTCAAACTGATACAGAACAGTGGGTTATACATATTCACATTACCAAGCACATTTCCTGTGTTCTTCAAAGTACCCGTAGTACTAATGTTTTTGTATGCCTTTGATGATTAAATCTTCTAATATTTTTGTTGCACCGCTGTATCAGCTCAAGTAAGTGGCTAGAATCTACCGTTCGCCTAAGAACTTCTGTTTACACATTTGATCACATTACGTCTTCCTATTTCCATCAGCGCTGACTGCTCACGTCACGGCACTGGCTTCTATATTACATTGAGCCTTAACAGACAGCCTACAAGAGATACAGCAACCACTGGCCACTGATGTACTCTTGCTCCACGAGTCCCGGATTCACGTAAACGAGATCCGGCAACCAGTCATGGTTGTACTGTCTAAAAACATTCTTGTAGGCACCATCAGTATCTTGCTCGAGAAGATCGTCCACAATCTTGCCCAAGACATCGCGGGCGACGCCGTTTATAGGGGAATACCATGGAGCATTCACATCCTCCGGACCGCTCAACCCGACGGAAGCCTGCAACAACGACTCATTCTGTGCAGCCAAAGCAGCCTCGAACGCTTCAGTGTCGATGTGGCCAATAGGTGCGCTCTGCTTGTGTTTTTCTTCTGCTGTAGCTGGTATGCTTCTGAGGGCCTCGAAATTACCAATCTCAACGTTCACAGGATACTGGCGCGGCTGGATACCCTTAATGATAAATTTTTTACGAGGCTGCGCCGAAGGGTCTGTCTGTGGGAGGTTCACAACCATGGCTTCCGAGTTGGGGAACGCAGAGCTGACATTCTTGATGAACTCCACAGCAGGCAACAAGTTGGGCCAGTTGGGGTTGAGGCGCTCTTTCCAGATAGCCTCGAACTGGTTTTCGTATGCTTTCCAGAGCGAAATCTGTGTAACTTCACCGGCCGCAACGTCTTTTTGGTTGTCGTCTGGGTTTGTGACTTGGGTGTATGGCTCATAGCAGCACCGAAGCCATGTGGTGGCTCTCAAAGGCTCGGGGAAGTTGATGATGATATCGTACAACTTTTTGGGGAGCTTGGCTGTGTTGAGTGGAATACCAGCGTACGCAGAGCGCTTGGTGAAGGTCACAGGCAATGTGCTCTGGAACTTGTGGGGGTCGACGAGAGGCAACTTGGCGATAATCAATTCCGGGAGTTGTTTCAACAAGATGTGTGTGTTGGACATGCGGGAGTTGTTACGCATAAGCTTTCTGACACGGTGAAGTTGGGACTTAGCCACCGACGTGGGGTACTGGGCATGTAATGCCTCCAGGGTCAAGTATTGACGCAAGAACAGCAACGAGGCGTGGGTGAGCTCATCGTCGTTGATCATCAAAGTACGAACGATAATCAGAAGGTGGTCTATCAGCAAAGAATCTATGCAGTTGTTGGTGTCCTGAGTATCATCGTCATCTCCCTTGGACACGTCATCAGATGCCTTCGTGAAGAGCAAGTGGTGCAAACACTTGATAGTGTTGAGCAAAACGTATCTGTCGGTGGTGTGCGACAAGATCTGGAGAAACGTGTGGAACATTGAGTCGTTCTTCGTGGTGTTGGTATAGTAACACGTTATGGGGTCAAGAACATCAAGCAAGTACAAGAAAGACTCCCTGAAGAGCTCGCTGTACTGGCTCAAGTGCAGCTTGTGCACACCTGGGTTATAAAACCAGTTTGCAAGGAACTTGAGTGTTTCTCCGGCAAACTTGCGGAAGTTGTCCCGCTGGCAAAGCCACTGCAGGTTGGGGAGATCCTGGACGGCATTTCTAAGCGATAGAAGCGACTCACAACTGAGTGACATGATTTCAGGACGCAAGTCAGCCTCCCTTCCTTCTATGATCATATGGTAAGGTTTCACGAAATAGCGAATAAGCTCTTTTCCCATGAGCTGGTGGGACGTGAAGTTCAAAAGCTTGGGCTCATTGCATGAGTAGTAAGTGAGCGTGGAAAGCGCGTACTCTATTTCTGTCTCGATTCCCGATTCAAGCGACATGATAATTCTATCTAAGGGAGCGATACCCATGTGACCGGCGCCATGCAATTCCTGATTGGTCAGACCAAACGGACCGCCGGAATACAGATTGCCAAAACTGTCCGTGTTCACGCCAACGCGGGAAACGCGTTGTACAGGCACAAGCAGGGGCATAGTTGTAGTTCTGGATTATGTTTATGAAGATTTGTGCGAAGTGGTGAGGTTCTGGTGCACGCACTACGCACAACGTGACACAGCACGTGGTAAGCGTGATTATGCACGTGACACGGTTTTGGCGAGCCGGCTTCTCCGCCTTGCCCTATCTGGATTCCCATGGTCTTTACCTTTTCAGACTCAATCGCCCAAAAGTTCTCCGAAAAGCCGAGTTTCTCGGTCGCCACCGAACGCCGAGGTTCTCGCCTCTCCGTTCACCGGGACGGCTCTACGTTTATCCTGCATGTGATACCCCCATGGTTGCGAAAGATAAGAAGTCTCCAGATTCCGTGAACTCCTAACCAGCTACTGTTTTTCTATTCCGATGAGATCGACATTAGTTTTGGCTGCAGCTCTTGCTGCAACTGCCAATGCCTCTTTCTTGGGCTCTGTGAGCGATTTCTTCAACTGGGACCAGGATGTAATTGACATCAGCAAGCCCGACTCGTTTGAATTGGACTTTTCTGAAGAAATAAGCCAATTGGGCGATGAGAAGGACAAGATTTTGGAAGCGTGGAGAAAAATGAGTGCTGACTTTGGTCCTAGGGTTATGAAGGAGGCCACCGAGGCTTACAGAGCCTCCAAGAAGGTCAAGCAGAGCAACATGAACAACCAGGTGAACAACAAGATGAAGCAATTGGGCGGCGACTTTGAGGTCCAGAGTAACGAAAAGTACCCTGGCTACCAATTGAGAGCAAAAAAGACAACTCCTGAGATTTTGGGCTTGGACACCGTGAAACAGTACACCGGATACTTGGACGTGGAGGAGCTCAAGAAGCACTTCTTCTACTGGTTCTTCGAGTCGAGAAACGACCCCAAAAACGACCCTGTTATTTTGTGGTTGAACGGTGGACCAGGCTGCTCTTCCGCCACTGGCTTGTTCTTCGAGTTGGGCCCCTCTTCTGTCAATGCCACTTTGCAACCTTCGTTTAACCCATACTCATGGAACAACAACGCCTCTGTGATTTTCTTGGACCAGCCTGTCGGCGTGGGCTACTCCTACACTGAAGGCGAAGACATCACTTCTACTGCAGCTGCCGCAAAAGACGTCTTCATCTTTTTGGAGCTCTTCTTCCAAAAGTTCCCACAGTTCATCAAGAACAAGTTCCACATTGCTGGTGAGTCCTACGCTGGCCACTACATCCCTCTGTTTGCCTCTGAGATCATCAACAACGCCGACCGCTCGTTCGAATTGTCCTCCGTGTTGATTGGTAACGGTATCACCGACCCATTGATCCAGTACAAGTACTACAGACCTATGATGTGCGGTGAGGGCGGCTACAAGCCTGTTTTGACCACTGACCAATGTGAGCAGATGGACAAGGACTACCCCTTCTGTGCCGTTTTGACTAAGTCATGCTACACTTTCCAGAACGCTCTCACCTGTGTTCCTGCTAACTTGTATTGTGAGCAGAAGCTTTTTGGCCCTTACCAGGAGACCGGCTTGAACCCATACGATATTCGTAAAGACTGCTCCGATGGTGGAAACTGCTATGTTGAGCAGGACTACATTGACGAGTACTTGAATCTCGATTTCGTCAAGGAAGCCGTGGGAGCTGAAACTGACATCTTCACAGGCTGTGACGACATTGTCTTCAGAAACTTTATTCTCAACGGTGACGAGATGAGACCTTTCCAGCAGTACGTGGCCGAGTTGTTGGAGAACGACATTCCTGTTTTGTTGTACGAGGGTGACAAGGACGTTATCTGCAACTGGTTGGGCAATCACGCCTGGTCGGACGCCTTGGAGTACTCGAAGCACGATTTGTTTGAGGCCCAGCCCTTGCGCCCATGGCACACCAAGGACGGTGTCTTGGCTGGTGAAGTCAAGAATTACGACAAGTTCACCTTTGTTCGTGTTTACGATGCCGGCCACATGGTGCCTTACGACCAGCCTGAGAACTCCTTGGACTTGGTCAACAGGTGGATCCTGGGCGACTACACTTTCGCCAAGTAGTTTTAAAAGTCCAATAAATGATTGTTGTTTTCTGGAGACCGGCGAGGTCTGTGACAAGAGTTCCGTAGAGTTTTATAGACTCTCTATTGTTCCCAGAGCTATATCGCTTTCGAGAAATATTGTGTGACATTGCACGTCAAACACGAAAACTATATAAGGTACCTGACCGGTGTGGTCTATACATGGCACTCTTAATGGAAGCTTGACCTCTATTTCCACACAGAGTGCTTTAACCGACACCTATCTTTTCGAGAGAGTTCGAGTACCGTTTTATTAATTTGTTCGTTGAGTTCAACATTCATTGTTGTTAGATAAGTTTCGATCTCCAACTTCAATATTTCTCGATTAGTTCAAAGCCTTTCGAAAGTTTATTTCACTTCTCTCAATAGGTTTCATTCAAACCAACTCCAGGCGCCGCTCTCACTTCCAACGATATATAAAATATATCTCATCACTACTTCTGCTTCTCAACAGCAATACGCATCTGCTCCACACTGCTGCTGCTGCTATCTTCTTCATCCAAGTCAGTAGTCTTAGTAGGTCCATGGTACACTTTCCTGGCATACACCACGTAGTACAAAAGCGACAAGAGCCACACACCTGGGGCAATAACAACACTGTAGTTCATATCGTCGGGCAGTGGGTTCCTGTTTTGAGGGAACATCACCATGATCAAAGCGTAAAGGGTGTAGATAACGGAGATCCAGCCGTTAATTTGTGTGAATACTTTGCCCAAGTAGAAGGGTCCAGGGACAAATTTGTCTGTGTAGATTAACCGCAATAAAGTGGGCAAGGACCATGCTAGGAGATTGCCAGCAATTCCCAAGCTGAAAAGGGCCGCCGCTGCTGTGGATCCTATAAGGACCAAAAGACCAATCACCAAAGCCACAATTGCACCTGTAATGACAGCATGGATTGGAACCGACAATTCCTTGTTGACTTTCTTGATCCACCAGGAGAAGGGAAGACCGTTATCTCTGGCAAAAGCGAAAAGCTGTCTGGAAATGGCGGTCAAGATCGAGGCTCCCATGAGAAACTGACCAATGGTAATAAGAACCATAAAGAAGATAGCCACGGGTTTTCCCTGACCTTGTTTCGTCTCAAAAACGTCGTAGATAATTTGCGCCATTGGCTGACCAAATTTGGTGTTGAGAATGGCCGTCAAGTCATCTGTCTGCAAACAGAAGAAGGTGACAATGAGAATGAAGAAACCAAGGAGACCGCAGACCGTAATGGAGGAGATGATACCCAAAGGTACCGCCACAGTAGCGTTTTTGGCCTCTTCGGACATATGCACACAAGAGTCAAAAGCACCAATGGTCCAAATGGCCAGCTGCCATGCCTGAGAAACCTGGTTCCAGCCCATTGGGAAATCTGTGAGGTTTTCGAAGTGGCCAAACACCCAAGATGCTTTTTTGAAGCCGCCACGAGAGGCGCCAATGGGCATGGCAATGAAGAAAATGGCGATTAAAAGCACGTTCCACACGATAGATGTAGTCTGCAACGTTGCAACGTGCTTCGAAGAAATGGAGGTGACAACCATATGGACAAGAACACAAGCGGCGAAAACACCGTAGGTTTTCGCCTGGGTAACCTCAAAGTTGCCATCTTTGGCAATCACCACAATGGATAGAAGCTCCTGGGCAAATCCGTATTCGATGGAACAGAACCCACAAGTCAACGAAAGCGAGTTTGTGTTGCCAATAACAAAGGAAAGCACCGACTTGAGTTTTGGAGGAGCATAGTAATTCGTCCAGTAGTAAAGTCCACCTGAAGTCGGTTGGCACGAGGCATTTTCACTCATGGCGGCGCCCACCATCACAATAAAGCACGAAGCAATTAACCAGCCCCAAATGGCACCAGCAGGACCAGCTGTAAGTCCATAACTGAGTGTGGTGGCGATAGAGGGGAGCAAGCCCATAATGGAGAAAGCAACACCAAACACCTGGATGATGTTGAACCGTCTTTTGAGCTCGGGCTTATACCCGATCTGGGCCAAGAGATCGTTGTCCGTTACCGTGTGCAAGGCATCGATCTTTGGACTTTCCACATTGTGAGTGTTGTTATAGTAGGCGGGATCTGAAACCACAGCTTCCAAGATCTGTTCGTTCGAAAGAACGGGGTGCACCATGATGATGTGAAAGCTGCTACTTTCGTCTATATATACCAGCTGAAAATTCAGAGATGAGGAGGCGCCAATATCGCCTAAGCGCTTTTCCCTTCAGGGCACCTCCAGCCGGAACCACCGCCTGATAAGCACTGTGCATTTGATAAGGGTGCTAGCCCTTCAGAAGACGTTGGCGGGCGCTTAAAATTTGCAGATTTTCAAAATTGAATATCATTTTTCATACTTGATCGTGAAAGTCATTCAAAGGAGCGATACGAAGTGGCAGACTTTGAAGTGATAATCCCCTCTTATCAACAAACTGCGATAAGACTGCGACCGGAATCATGTACGAAAATTCCTGAACAGTCGTCCGGCAGTTAACTTTACCTTTCTCTGGGGTGGCTTTGAAACAAAGAGACGTCTATGTTTTCGATATTTTTCACAATTTGCAATGTTGCCTGGAAGTGTGGAGGCATATTCTGAGAAGTGTCAGAAACGCACATAGATAAGCAAATGAACAGGGCTAGGAACGCAATATCGCATCAAAAATTAGGCCCCATGCTTAGAAAATGTCGGACAGGTGTACAGAGGTCACAATTTGCTTATCAGACCCGCAATGAATTGCCGTATGAAAAAAAGACAATTCAACATCCCCTGCGTTTTGACGTTCGTATGGCCCACTTTTTTGTGAATTTTTAGATGGACATCAACATAGCCGTCTCGAATAGTTTTCGTGGATACAGGTGATGCTCAAAAGTTTTTGAATTTTTAAAACAAAGTAAAGTTCAGGACGTTTTCTTAGTTAACGGCTATCTGTCGCTAAGCTCGGTATCCGGATTCGTCTAAACGCTGATAACGACCTAGGACAGGTAGGTCAGAGGGGCAAGGTTCTTTGTCGGATGTTTTCAAATGGAAATTGTTGAAGAAGATATGACTCGTTATCTGGATAATTAGAAGTAGAGATAAGGGTAGCCGAGAACCGTAACCGAGAACTGCAAGAATTGCCTATGGGGGGGGGGGGGGAGACAAAACGTTGCTTCAATTAAAATCCTAGTGCTAATGAGAGCCGTGGCATGTAAGGTTATGTTCTAGTTTTCTTGTTTTGCACTTTTCGAGATTTTAGAACGTCCAAGAGGATCCCATGGCTACTTTTTTCTAATTTCTGGATTTTCTTGGGTTCCCTAACCTTGGAAAATAGCAATGTTCCGGTAAATGGTTTCAGCTGGCTGGCAAAGTAGGCGACGGCAGGAATTCCCCAATGGTCCGTTGAAGCTCTGGAGTCTCATTCACCAATGTCACTTCTAAATCACAGATGATATTTGTTTTTACTAACAGAAAAAAAAAAAAAAAGGATTACAAATTTCCATAGAACGATTTATGTTTGTGCTTCGTATATGCTTAAAGAAGCTCGTGTTTCAGTTACTGTTTTTACGTTCGAAGCTCCTTTGAAGGGCATTGTTAATCGATAAGCCTCAATCGTTAACTAGTCCTCGGGCAAAGACATGTCACAGATACAAGGAAAGGTCTTTATCAGCACATTTCACACCTTGCCAGAAACTCACAGAGAAAATGTCGTTTTTAATTTCTGTTAAAGAACCCTTTAAAGCACGTCAAGTGGTCACCTTAAGAAAGCGACATTTTTGCAGCAACTGCAAATCACAAATTCTCAAATGTTGAAGAATAGAGGTCTTTTAACGGATTACATCCATTTTCGAAATAACTGTGTTGAATACGCCGATGGTTCCGTGAGTCAGTTGAAGCTTTTAGCTTCAAAGCGAATACTTTCTGCACTCGTCTCACCAAGGTCGCTTTGGAATAAATCAACCTTTTGCTCTACTTTTTAAAACTTAAAAGTTTGACTGGATGACTCTATCGTGGCCTTGAGGATTTCTTTCACCTACCCTCTAATTAAGTACCTCCAAACCGTCGGACAAGCCATTGACGATATAGCTTTCTTCTAAGCTGCGTTTACTCTTTCAATTGCTTTTAATCAAAAGAAGGATATAAAAAGGATATGCCTAAATAGTCACATATCCTCCACCTCTCCATATCATGCCTTCTACCTTAAGACATCTACCTCGCAGAAAGGCTGCTCTAGTAGCTTCAATTGGTAGAGATAAAAAATTCGGTCAATGAGATCTCGCCAATAATTAGATTCTACAAATAATACCGAAATAATTAGAATAGTCTTATGTACCTGGCTCCCACTCTACGTTATTCGTACAATCCATCCGGTGTCCAGGGCTACAGCCCTAACACCCACACTCCATCGCGGCCCCCCTGCAGTACCGAAAAAAAATTCACCTCGCAAAACTATATAACCTCGATTTTTCGCACATTTCTAAAACTCACAACTCTAACTATGGCTACGTATGTGCCCCAAATCATCACACTTTTCGTCCGGCAGAGTTCGGCTTGAGGTCTGGTGTCGTCCGGTTTCAGCTTGCTGAGCCGGGGAGGATGCTTGGAACCAGAAACCATGGGATATATTTTTCATGGACTCGTTTCTTGCTTCGTTATGACAGTGCTGTTCCTTGAGACCCTAGTCTCTCGTGAAAGCCAATAACGTTAACGTGGTCGCAAGACCGTTTGCACTCAGCTTTTTGCTGATGCTGGAGAATGAAACCCAAATCACTTGGGCCCAACTCTCGAATAGACAACAGCTCTTGAGCTACCGTCGAAAGTTACCGTCATATCGCCTCTGACACCCCTCTGCCATCTGCTCTCCATTCATTATGCTAACATCCAGTACTTTGAAACCTGAGACTCAGATCAAGAAGACCAAGACCGACGCTAAGGTCTTGGAGAAGCGTGCCGCTGACAAGGCCGCCAGAAGAGCCGTATGTACCTTTGAGATTTGGGCCCTTTGAAGATGACAATACCTTTTCGTATATGACTAGCCTCCGGCTATGCTGTCTATCAGTTAACCATCTTTCGGGACTGAGAAGGGACAATGTAAAACTCGTTATACTAACATCCAGGTCAACAAGGAGAAGAGACAGGCTATTGCTGAGAGAACCGCTGCCTACTACAAGGAGTACAGAGATGCTGAGCGCTCTTTGATTGAGGCTAAGCGTAACGCCAAGGCCACCAACTCTTTCTACGTTGAGGCCGAGCCAAAGTTGGTGTTCGTCATCAGAATCAAGGGTATCTCTAAGATCCCACCTAAGCCAAGAAAGATCTTGCAGTTGCTCCGTTTGACCCGTATCAACTCTGGTGTTTTCGTTAAGGTTACCAAGGCCACTTCCCAGTTGCTTAGATTGGCTGAGCCTTACATTGCCTACGGTTACCCTAACTTGGCTACCATCAGAAAGTTGATCTACAAGAGAGGTCACGGTAAGATCAACACCCAGAGAGTCGCTTTGTCTGACAACCAGATCATCGAGGGTGCTTTGGGTAAGTACGGTATCCAGTCCATCGAGGACTTGATCCACGAGATCTACACTGTTGGTCCTAACTTCAAGCAGGTGAACAACTTCTTGTGGCCATTCTACTTGTCCAACCCTAACGGTGGTTTCAGAGCTAGAAAGTTCTTCCACTTCATCCAGGGTGGTGACACCGGTAACAGAGAGCAGTTCATCAACAACTTGGTCAAGCAAATGAACTAAGTCTGTTGTTGCAGCTCTTCCCTTTGAATGTATTTGAATATATCATTTCATTCTCCTTGTGTATGATAATTTATGGATTTCGGTTATATTCGAGCCACTTGTCGAGGCTGTTCTTCTAGTCAAGCTTTTTCGAGCCACTCGTTGACGCTGTAGATCCAATACTCGAGCCATGGCACTTGCTGGATCCATGAAAAGGAGATGTTGCTCGGGCTATTCCAGAGCGTAATGTAGTAGACGAACTTCAAAAGGTTTTGGATTATTAGGAAGGCGAAGAACAAGGCAACAATGTCGGCAATCACGCCTGGGTATTCTCTGGATCCAGAGTGAAGGTATTGTTTTACAAAGGGCATTTGAACTAGCCAGTTCTCTCTCGGAAGCCTCAGTTTTTGTAGTTCTTTGATGAGTTTGTCCTGCTCGTCTAATGCTTTCTTGAATCCATCGAGCTTTTCCGGGCCAGTTTTGCCTAATTTTTCCTCATACAAAAGACAAAGCCTTTCAAGATGGGCCACCTTTCTCTGGAGCTCTTCCACATCCACAGGTTCTTTAGCGGTCCCCTTCTTAACATCACCATAATTTAGAGCTTTTGACTCAAATTTAGTTTCATCTTTGACCTTTACTGGCTCAGATAGCGGCCGGGGACTCGATAGTAGCCTGTCGAACTTCCCCCGCAAACTTGCAGTGTCGTCCATCGACCTAGGCCGGAAAGAATATGAAGTATGGTTGTCCAAAAGACGAGTTAGCGTGAGTTTCAGTGTGTTGGCTCTTTTTTGCAACAATTCCTCCATGGACTGAAACTTCGCTAGTCGTAGAACAAAGCGTTCGACATCACGTTGGAATAGCTTTAGCGTGGGCTTGTCTAGGGCCATTTTTTGTATGAGATCCATTTCCGGCTTTGTTAGTAGAGTCAGAACACCAAGAAAGGCTTCCATTTCCGTCACCAAATTCGGAACTTCACTTACGGAAATGTAATTCTTCGGCAGGTCTGCCGGACCTAGATTGTCCCAGCATGTGGCTATAAATTGATTGTATATCGAGCCCATTTGGAGTTTTCAATTGAGGAGATCTTCACGTAAATAGGACGGACACTTTGGACATATGTATGAAAAGGAATTTGTATTTTTTGACTCTTCAAGCACGTCAGTATTCTTTTGGGAGTAAAACAGTTGTTTGTTGATGTTGATAGTTGATGTAAACAGTATTCGCGATTACTACTACTACCACCACTACAACTATCACTACTTCCATCAACTACAATCTACACCCAATGTTCCTTCTCTTTTTTTGTCTTCCATGTAAACGAATTTTAAATTTTTTTCCCTCGATGGCTTATTTTGCCTCGCTTCTGGTCTCCTCATTCTCCCCAAGTTCAGCCAAAAGGATCTCACCAAGTGCCCCAGATTGAGCAATGGAAGCGTCTTGATTACCTTCCTGTTTCAGCTGACTGGAAACGAATGGCAATGATTGGTCCACGTAAGTCTCATCAGGGTAGGATGACGTATTGGGGAATTGAGCAGCCAACGAAGCTAGAAGAGTTTCGTCTCCAGGTTCTGTGGGAGCTACAGCAGACGGTTTTTGTATATCTTCTGCTGGATTGCTGATTGGACGGTTATCAATCTCCTGTTGCTTTGCTTCTGATGTGTCTAATTTCGGATTCAGAAGTGACGACTGAACTGGTGATTGCGGTTGTTCGATTGGTGGTTGAACAGGTCTGTCGTTCAGTTTTGCCAGCTGAGATGCTGCAACAGAACTTGGCAGTAACGAATTTGAAAGAGCAACGGGCTCTTCTTTTTGAGACATATCCAGCAGTGCCATCATATCAGCAGGGTCAGACGATTTGATAACAAGCTCAGCAGGGGGACCAGAAGACTTGAAACCAGGCTCAGCAATCGGTTCAGTTTGAGGAACAGCAGTTGTTTCTGACAGTTCACTACTGGGTGAATGCACAGGATCTTGAGCTGCAGAAGGAAGCGCTTTAGAAACCAGCGCCCCAGAAGCTGGAGATGGCCCAGCGTCTTCTAGTACCAGAACAGAATCATTTTCAAGCTTTGAATCAATTGCGTTAGGTTCAGCCAGCACTTTCGATTGCTCAGGAACAGTGGTCTGCTCAGGAACAGGTTCTTCAGCTTTATGCTCTTCATAAGGTCCATCAGTTCCTTCAACCTTATGCTCTTCATCAACTTCATCAATTCCTTTAGAAATTGGCAGTTCTTCAACTTCATGAATCGGCAGGTGCTTTGGCTCCTGGTCAGAAGATTGAGTTTGTTCGACAATTGGCTGAGAATCTGCTTCATGGGCTTCCTCAAGGCTTGACTGAGCTTCCGGAACATTTTGGTCTTGTTCGGGAACATTTGAAGTGGGACCAAAGACAAATGGCTCGGGAACATTAGCAGCTGGCTCATTAGCATCAGAATCTGGCCCAGAACCACCTTGAGGCTCTTCCGTTTTGTTCATTTCCTGTTCAGTCTGACCTACAGGAGATGAGTTCTTTGGCTCGTCAGTGGAAGGAGAATCCGGCCTCATTTTAGGAATCATCACATTGTTCTCATCGACAGGCGACTTTTCTTTTGGCGTCTCGTTGTTCTCTGCTGATGGCTGGAGAGGTTCTTCAGCCGGTTTCACATCAGTGGATTTCAGAACTTCTCCAGCTGACTCTGATTTCGCCTCGGTTGGCTCCGTCAGTTCATTCGACTCTGCAAAGTTGGGTGCATTCGATGTTGTCACTGGCGAGATATCTCGGTCATGTTGATCAAGAGTCCCATTTTGGTGATCGCTCGAGACAACCAAGGTTGACTCCTGAGACTTATCGGTGGGTCTTTGAACCAAGTCTGGACTTGTCTCCTTCAAAGGGTCTGCTTGTTTGATCTCGGAGTTTTGAAAATCGAAAACGGGCACAATTGGTTTGGCCATGGACAAGGGAGAATCGAATTGAGGAATAGGAGGCGGACGAAGAGGCCCTGGCGACTGCAAGTAATTTCTTCTTTGGCTCATATCCTCTCTGAGCTCGGTAGGTGTTCTCGTAACCGATTCTGTGTATCTAACGTCGGGCTTTGGAGACTGATTGGAGCCGTTTGATACTGCAGCAGGCGGCTTCTCATCAACGTCCATTTCATTCTCATTCTCATCCACTCTATTTTCTTCCCCATCCACGTTATTCTTACCCTTATCAGGTTGTGGTTGGGCAGTAAAGAGAATGTTGGAGTGGGTCCTCAAAAAAGCCAGGAGCTTGTCATAAATAGACGTGATGAGAACAGGGGCACCGAATACCTTTCTGAACCGAAAAGCTTCGTAGTGTACCAGAAAAGCCGTTTGTTCGTTGGCCCAGTCTTTTTCACTGAAAGTCGTTTTGAATGCATCTATCTGCTCCTTGAGCCTCTTCAACTCTTCAAGCTCACTAGTTGGCTTGATCTTGAGAGTTTCACCCATGGCAACGAATTCATCAATAAGCACATCACTAATCCTCTCATTAGCAAACTCTGCTGGAATATTGTTCGACTCTAACACCACACAAGCAGGGCACACGTAGTTGTCGTCGTTCTCCTCTATTTCCAGCTTCTCATTCACACAAAAGATATGGTACCACTCATGGCACTTATCACATTCGATCATTATACCATCCTCAAGCTCTCGACAAATACAATAACGCAACGGGTGTTTCTCATCATATCCCGGGTCGATATCCTTGAGGTACAAGAAACCTCCAGACCGTTCGAAGGGATCTAACTCATGGTTAGAAAGGTTGGTAGCGGTCTTATTATAGACAGTGGTGAGCTTCTTGACCAAATCGGTATTCACGGCATATTTCAAGGTCTGTGTATCAAACTGATGTTTTGATCTGGAGCCAAAAGATACCTTAACTCGCTTCAAAACCGACCACAAGTTGCCAAGCCAAGTGTATGATTTCTCGAGATCAGCCTTGAGTTCTGCATCGTCGCAGTCGTAGTAAGACTTTTCCAAATCAGCAACCATCTGCTTTGCAGCGAAAAGAGTGGGGCTTGTGGTCCGGTAACTCTGCAAAAACTTGATGAGAGGGGCTTGCGCTTTCAAGTCCACGAGTTTATGGTACGACTCCATGAAAACAAAGAGTCGCTTTTCCTTGATATTCTTTGCTCTGTCTTCCATATCCACAATTAACGAGTCGAGTTCAGCAAGGTTGACGGTGTTGAGTTTTTTGTGGTTGGAAACATAAGATTTAACTTTCTCATCGTACTCTGTTCCCTCTGTGAACCAGGCGTCCACTTGTTGGAGCTTGGTCAAATCTTTGGTGCTGAGAACACGCACGCCATCTTCGTGGAATTGCTGAAGATGAGATAAAGAGTACACATCCTTTTTACCAGCAAAAGGATCACCGCCTTCAAACAAAATGTCAAACGTCTTGATCCACAGTTCTCTGTCACGAAGCCTCACCAAGAAGTCAAGAATAGGAAGCTTGATTCCAAAAGAAGTACCTAAATTGATCATATCGTTGAGCTCCGACTGCTGTACACTAGCTTTTGAAATCAAACTGCGGCATGCACGATCAAAATTTTGGATATCGTTCTTGAACTCAAGAATCTGATCAAACTCCACAGCATAGAAGTTGAGCTTTGGGATCTTGTTCGCGAGATCGAGCAACGTGGAGAGCTTGCCCTGCTTATCCTGTTCTTGCGGCACGTTATTTTCAGAAGCACCTCTAATTCTCTGCTGATGTTTGAGCGATAAGACGGCCTGACATTCCTCAATGATGTCGTTGCAGTGGTTCACAAAGTGATCAAGGGTTTCAACGTACTCTTTAAAAACCCTCATTTTCTGCTCACGTTCGACATCCTCTGCTGCTCTAGACCCGTTCGATACAAAGCGCTTAAATCTGGGATGAGCACTTGACAAGGCTGCGAGGATCTTTTGACCGTCGCCGAGTAGATTTTTGTAAACCCTGAAAGGGATCTCCTCCTCGTCCTTCATGATGGTTTCGTAGTTCGAGACCCATTCATCGAATTCAATAGAATAACCACTGAGCACTTTCTGGAAGTTGTTGAGACGATCGTCAGACAAAAACAAATGGAGCTCAATTTTGTGAGACGATGCGATGAAATCAGGAAATGTCAGCTCTTGACCGTTTTGTCTTTTTTGAACCTCCAACTCGTCCAAATACTGGAGAAAGCTCTCGAGCGACATGGAGAACAGTTCTCCGTCTTTGGCATTGGATATCAAAACCTTTGAGGGATATAAGTTCTGAAGGTTATCGTCAGCTATACCGTCAGAGTCAGAAACACCCCGTTCTTCTATTATTATCTCCTTCATCTTAACCCTTGATCTGACGATGTTTCTAAGAGTAAGCTCCTTCTCAAGAACTTTGTCGTAGCACTGCAGTGCTTTCGTGTAAACATCAGAGTCGAAACTGCCGCAGTTGTTTTCGTACAAACTGGCTATGTTCACGAGTAGCTTGAAAAGTGAGATATTTGGAAGAATTCCCTGCTTCTTGAGCCAATCTTCGCCTTCTTGTGCGTAATCAAGCCAGCCTTTTGAAGCAAAATTAACGTCCTCGGTGATATTCAAACCCATAGAGATCGACAGTGAGTAGGATTTGGGGTATTGGAGAATGATTTCACCGGGCTTCTGCAAAGTGGTGGTGAAACGAATACCTCTGCTTTGGAGCATCTCCGGATTGATGAAATACTCTTGGTTGTAGTATATGCTATCCCTTTTTGACTTTTGGAAGTCGATTATTTTTTGAAACTCGGGGTCGTTCAAGAATGCACGAACTTCGGGGTAAGGATTGACCATGTTCTCAAGTGAGTTGAGAAGACACTCGTACTCGAAGTTAAGACTCTCGTCATCTGTGTTGAGGAATTTGAGGAGTTCACTAACCTGCCACGATTCAGGCTTGCTATTCAAGTTCACTTTTTCGTCCCTTCCTTCGTTTACTTCTCGAATAAGCTCCTCAAACTTAGCAAAGTCCAGCTCAGGAATGAAATACCACCGCTTACTTCTACCGAAGAAGTGGTAGCTGCATCGCTGCAAGAAATGATCTTCGCAATGCCAATTTTCTGTGCTAAAGGTCATGCCCACGTTCAAACGTGAATTATACATGTCGTTATTGTTCACATCATGAGCCGAGAGTGCTCCTAAAAGCGAGTTAGGCAATGTCGGGATGTTGTGGAGGTTGAAAGGCGCCAATGAGTTGCCAATAGTTCTGGAAATGTAAGGTTGGCAGTTGAGTATAAGCGCCTCGCTGTGTGACGATGTAGCGGAGGCATCACCATTAAAAGAAGGTCTGGATGATGCCACAGGTGTATCTGATGGAGTGGGGGTTCCGCTTTTGCTGCTGGAAGTGGACATATGATCCTGGCTCCTGGAAGAGTCAGTGCTGGCGAAACTCATGCTTGGGTAATTGGCAATGTTGAGATGCGATTTGTAATTGGAGAAGTCGTCGCCAATTCTGAGAAAGCCCGAGCTGTTTGCTAGGTGCGGTAGCGAGAAGCAGTTTTCGATCTTCAACCCATCAAGAACATCGTCAACACCTTCATGGCTGACACGCTGCCAGTATATTTCTTCCAACGCCTGAGGAGTAATCGGGTTCGACTCCTCACTTATCTGGAACCCGCTTAGGTGGCTCGGGAGATTGTGTACTGGTGGTTCACTGTTGATGCCGAAAAGGGACGGGTTTGATGAGATCAAGACTTCCTGAAACTTCGAATCATTCTCAATAAACTGCCTCAAGGAGAAAACTGAGGGCGACTTCCCGTTTGGCTCATGGCGGGTAGCGTCCTGTAAATTTGCAGCGTTTGTGCTTATCCATTTGAGATAACTGCTTATTTGAGCAGCAGGTGTGAGCGAACAAGACGTGCTATTTTTTGGAGCTTTTCCTTCAGTAGAACCGTTTTCAACGGCCGACGAAAAAACAGAAGGCGGTTTCACGTCAATCAAGTGGGGCTGGTTTAAGAGAATTCCTTTGCTGCCTTTGGCTTTTACAGAGCGCCTAAACTCTTTTGCTGAGCCTAGTAGGAGCGGTGCCAGCAGCTCGGATTTGTGTTTTTTAGCTGGTGGTTCGCCGTCGCCAGGACAGTCAGCCAAACCTGCGATTTCAGCACACCGAGCCCCTAGACATCTTTCCAATGGGTAAAGAATTTTGGCATAAGAGAGTTTGAGCGAGCTGCTAAGACTGCTGGTGATTTTGCCTTTATAGCCGAGCTCTCTGCCAATCTGCGCCCAAAGTTTTCTGTTGATGACCTCGTTGTAGCCGCCTCTCATGATGACCAAGCGGAAGAGATCAAAAAGGTCCAATGGGCGTTTATCCATCATGGGTAGTTTCTGCAAGAAAAGGGGCAGTTTTGACTTTTGCTTTTCTTCTATCTTGGGCTCTTTGACATCCGTCGACTCCTCCTTAGGCTGGGGAGTATTTTCCTTTTGCAGCTTCTCCACCGAGGCGTTTTCTTCAGACTTCACAGAAATGTCCGCTCCTTCGGACCTCAGCCGGAGGTGAAACCCGATAAGTTCGTTGTAAAAGCGGAGCCTCGTCAAGATCTCATTTTCCTTGGGGTTCGCTAGGATGCGGTTCGTCTTAAATTGGAAATGGTCAGGATTCACCTGGAAATTCGTTCTGGCCATATTATTGAAACTTTCGGGCATGACGATTTTGATCGCCCCGTACTTCTGCCCGCTCTCTTTCATCAGCTCGGCAAACAGAATCGGATCGCTCATCGTGGCGTGGTCATACTGAAAAGTCGGGATTTCCTCTCCACCCTTGTGCAGAGCTTGTGGGACAGTGTGTTCATCCACGCTGATTCTATGAGGTAAGTTGAACAAGTGGATCGGGTAGCTTTGCTTTGGACGGCTCTGTGGAGAGTTGAACGGCAGGTAGTTCGCTGCAGAGTAGTTCACATGGATAGCCTTAGAATGGCGGTGCACAGGGGGGCTCTGAGAGTCGTCTTGGAACCGAGAGAGAAATCGGCTTGTTGCTGGAAACAGGGCTAGATCCTCAGACGACATGCTCGAGGAGGAAAAATGCGAGGAACCTGTTCAGTTGGTGGTAGAAAAGTGAGAGGGAGTAGTAGGAGGGAAGTGTTGATGTATTTGGCACGTGAAGTAGATCACGTGCAAGCTTATGGGTGTTCGAAGAAGAAAGTTCCCCCTGAAGGCTATGGGGGTATGGGGATATAAGAAGGATACATTCAGTCTGAAAGTTGTATCAATTCCCCAAAAAAAAAACTGATTTTGGGGCTTTGTGGTGATGTGGTGCATCGACTGATCGCATTAGAAGATTCACGCAAGACAGAAATGACGAATGGTATTTGGAAATGATAAAGGCCGTTGCAGTATATTTTTTGATTCAACCTTCTTGTAAAGCTTATTAGCGCTTTAAAGACAAATGGGAGCGAGCCTTCAAACACGCCTCTTTGTAAAAGTTATCCATTACACCAGAACCAAATTGAGTAGGTCTGGGTAATCTCCTCAATTCTCAAGCCCGTTCTCTGCTTTCTGTTCTATAGAGAGTTCTTTTTTTTTTTTAATTTACAAAAAAAATTGTCCCTACTGATTTTCACCAACACCGTCTTATATCAGCTCCCTTCGTCGATGCCTGTTACTATATGCGTTTGGTCCCTTAAAACGACCGGCTTTCTAAATTAATTCTTGTGGTGCTGAAGATCTTCATTTAAATAAGTTGATGCAAATGCGACAAGGAGACGAGTAGCGCGAGATTTCTTCAAGTTCATCTATAATCATCTATCAGTGAAAATTCAACTCCCCTATGGCTTTCATAGATCTAATGAACCACTCGTTCGCTTACCAGTGAGATTTATGAGATTACTAGTCTCTTTTTTCGTTCTCATTAAATCAAGTGAGCTTTCTAGACCTGCCTCCGCTTCAAAAGAGCAGAGTTCCCCAAGAGCAAGACTTAGATCTCCCAGCTCTTCACTCACCGAAATATGATCTCCTAAACGTAAAGAGCAATATCTTCAGAAATGAGGACTCGAAGATTCATCATATGCTGCCAAAATGAATCTGTTCGAGGTATTCGCTTTTCATTTTTTCACTCAATCACCGATGCCGACAAAGCCAGGTAGTTTACTCAGAAGAGCCTTTTTTTATGGCGATATGTAAAAGGCAACAGGACGTGGCAAATTAGTAGCAATGTGTTCTCTTGATTTCTCTTCTCAACTGGTTGGAGATACCGACTCCAGAAGGGGCGGCCCGAAACAAGAAGGAGGTTTTGCTGACTCAAAAGCCACTGCCTTTGTTAGAATGGTACAAGAGGATTTGAATTACCACGGTCAATGAAGTCAAGAATTACCTCTAACTACTCCGACTCTCAAAATTCTCCTCTCTTGTGGGCCTATCGGAAAAGACCTGACATCTTACACCGTTCTGGCCATTAAAGCTCTCCAAGGATATCTCCCTTAGGGGGTCCCATAGATGTCTACTGATGTTCGTATCATCCAACCTTCCTTTGTGGTCAACTGCTTTACCATCAAATGGATACAACTTCTTGATTATGGCAGGGTGACATTGCCAACCTCGTCAACCTCAGACAGTGAGACACCTTTAAACAAATACAACCTTACAATCGTGCCTTCTTCGAGGTCAGCTACAATGGAATGCTTATCTTGTTCCAAAACAAAGAATGGCACAATTCATAAAACCGAAAAAGCACAATCTAGCACACCGATCAGGTAATAAGCGAGAACAAGAGCCCGCCCAAACGCCCAAGCTTCGGGACTGGTCATTGGCTTTTCTTTCCGCCAATGAATCCTCTATTTCTGATCCTCGATTACTCGATATCAATGGTCAACCCATCGTCCCTCGTGTGAGCCATGAAAACTACGGTGCTTAGTTGTGAATAAAAATTATCCAACAATCTCCAACTACCTCCAGATCTTTCAGATCTTTCAGATCTCTCTATCATCTCCTTTCGTTCACTCCACCTCTACTTTTCACTCCTTCTCAACCAAGCATTGTCATTCTCGACAACTTCGAAACAATCAGGCCCTTTTCTTGGCCCCACCTCGTAATTCTCCGTCGCTTCACTAATTCCAATGTCCCGCCCCTACGACGTTTGGAAGTGAAATCACGAATCTACGTTTTTTTCCATGCGCTATCACCACTCCATAAACGTACTTAGAGCTTCCTCATAGAGCGAAAACACGCACCAGAAGCGTAAAGATTGACGTTACTTCAAATCTTGGCATCCCAACACGGCGCATTGGGAGATTCTTTTGCCTTGTGCCAGACGCCATTTTCACAGGTGTTTCAGATTAGCTCATTGTAAGTTTCCGTTTTGGGATCGGCCCATTTACCCCTAAATGCTAAATTAGGGGCAGCAAAGAATATTCCAGGATTGAAAAAAAAAAAGGTAAAAAATACCCGGGATTACTCCCCGAGACGCATTACCGTGCCACTGATTGGCCCATCATGTTGTATCTTGCGGCGCCGGTGCAGGTGCCTAGTAGAGAAGTGCCGTGGGGGACTGGCGGGTTGCGCCCCCACGTTCCCCCAAATGCCCCCAACTTTCATCAATCATCCCCCAAAGTCCCCCAATTCACCAAATACCTTCAACCCGATACGGCATTGTGGCGGTCGGCTCATCTCAAGGGTGACGGGGCGGGCGCAAAATGCCGATGCATGTCGGCCCCATTTGGGAAATGCCCAAAACGGAATGTTTCAACGCATGGTTCGAACGCACGGACTGCATGGAGTTCGACGACGTGAAAGCGACGGGCCAACTATGGAAGCCAGCAGAAGCTTCAAGGCGCCAGTTTTTTAGTCAACTACAAGTTTGGTATTAGAAATGTAAATTAAAACCCTGTAACCTTTGGTTCGAAAAGAATGAGGTGGTCAGACACCGAATATAAAGAATGTGGTATGTTATTAAAATAAATCCAACATGCTATGCAGCTTAGAACAAAGCAGCAGCGACGGCGGCAACACCAGCAACGGCACCAGCGACGTTCTTGGCAGCAGCACCCTCGTAAGAGGAGACAGCGGCGGTGGTTGGAGCTGGGGTGGACTCACCGGCAACAGTGGATGGCTTGTGCTCGCACTCCTCACATGGAAGGGTGGAGGTAACAGTGTTAACCTCAGTGGTGTAGGTGGTTGGCACAACACATGGCTCAGTGACGGTCAAGGTGGTGGCAGAAGAGACGGTGATCTCAGTTGGGGCACACTTGTCCTCCTCACACTTAGTGATGGTCACGATGGTGGACTCAGGGCAGTAAGTGGTGTAGCCAGTAACGGTAACGTCAGTGGTGACGGTGGTAGCGTTAGAGTAGGCAGCAGAGACGGAAGCGGCAAGGATAGCGACTGGGGCGACGGTGGAGAATTGCATAGCGAGTGACGAGTTTGTGTATGAGAAAAAAAGATTCTGGGAGGGCGGGAATGGCTGAATTTATAGCTGAGCGGGCGCCCGCTGGAGGGGGCTTTGGCGTGAATTGTCCTGCACGCGCACGGGCTGTTGTTTAGACTGGTGCTTCAGGCGTATGCAGGCCCGTGGCCGACAGCCCACATACGAACAGGCCGCTCTAAAAATAGCCGCCGCCAGCGGGCCCGATTAAGGTGAAGAAAAAGGCCCTTTTTTCACGGAAAAAAAAAGCGCCGAATTGGTGATGGCTCTGGGCGCCCAGCTCGTCCCGAAACCCTTGGCCTTTCACCCCATGTCAAACGAAACTTCGCTGTCGACATTCCCGTTGTTCGTTTTCTTGGAGGTGCCAAAGAGGCGCGGCCGCCTAAAACAGCAAACCTCAAACAGGCGAAAAACAAGCAAATCGCGATGAAACCTCGGGCGGGAAAAAAAGCGGACTCCGTCCGGGCCATTAACAGAAGGCTTTTCTCCTTCTTGGAAACCTCCGCATTGTGGCGCCATCAGGGTCCCGCGAACATGGCAATTCCAGAATGGCTGGGGTGGCTGCGAATCGCAAAGGCTGGAGCACGAAGGAGACTGGTGATTGAGTTAAGGTTGGATTATGCTCTGGATTACGCTCTGAATTATGCTCTGGAATATGCTCTGGATTAAGCTTTGTTCAGCGATTTGATTGGACGTGTTTGGATATTCATTGATAACCTCCTTCTCCTTTATTGATTTTGATCTTTGGTGCTTTTCCACGTCGGCTTTGGCCTTTGTTGCTGGTTGTCGCGGCGGTTTCCTCACTGAGTAGGCGGCCTGCTGGATCGGTGCTGGCTTGTTTAGCCGCGTTGCTTGTTTACTCTCAAAGCCCCTTAGAAACACCTGCAGCCGTTTGCCTTGCTTCAGCTTCTCTGGCCCCTGATAGCTGGATGGAACTTTAACTTTGTTTAATCTTTTTAGTGTTCTTCCTTTCTACTGCTTCGCCCCTGTTCTGTTTGGCCCCTGTTCTGCGTGGCCAGGCCTCCTCCAAGCTCTCTTCTCATTGAACCTCTTCCTCTGTTTATGTTTGGCGCTGAGGGCCCCACAATGACCGTGTATTTTGGAAGCTTATTTCACGCCGCTGCAAACACAAGATACGAGAGGAATTGCTTTGTTTCGATCTTGATGTTCTGCCGCCTCGTGGCGCCGATCGTCTGCTGGCTCCGTGACTCATCTGATGATTCGAGACGCCTGGACCAGGCCACCTTGAGATCTGGCTGGGGCGTTTATTTTTTGTTTGCCAGAAAATACGGCCTTCTGGTGATTTCTCGGCAAAACCGTTCCCATTGTTGCATGTGTCAAGAACCCATCAGTCTCACTTGAACTCTAGTACAACAGGCGTAGCGCCTCTTGCATCGCTGTATGTTTCTACATGCGGTCTCCGCAAAGCTGCTATTACAGCGGCTCCTGTTTTGCCACTATTCTACATACAGCTTCCACTACACAAAGTGCTTTACACAGAGTGCCTTTTGCACAGAGCGCTTTTCGGCCACAAAGCCAAATTCCACTGGGCTCCATAAAACACTCTATTTCCGCCCTCTCGAGCCCCTCATCCCATCCTGCTTCATCCTCGGCTATGGCTTTGCACCATCAGCCTCCGAAGGCCTCTAAGCCAAAAGCCCGCATCAACCGTAAGAAAAATACCTTGCCGGTTTTTCACTCTTCAAATCGCCTCCTAGCGTATTGGGTAAATTGCTAACATCCGAGTGCTTTTGCTCACGGCGCATCGAGAATTCCTTCGTCGTTGGGGGACCGTAGCAAGCTCGATTTTGTGTCACAGTGGCCTTACCTATTCGAGTAATTATGCTCCCGACAGTGGCGCCAAAATAGCATCTTGTCTGCAAAACCACTTCTTACGCCTATCATCTGCATTCCTCTCCAGAAACCCGTGCTGCTTTAATCCCACTGCATTTTCTGCCCCAAGGGGCATACCGCAATAATCTCAGTTCGGTATTATCTTCGTTGTGTTTGGCTACTTCTTTCGGTTACCAAGCCGCTGCTTCTCAAGCATGAATTTTCCACGTGGGCTGTAACTCCAATGTCTATAAATATTTTTGCTCCATTTAGCTCGTGGTCAATTGACACAATCTAACTATGCAAGGAGAATGTCTTGGATTGCGGTCTGCAGTTTCTTTCCTCGTGCAAATATGAGATGGTGATGTCAGCAACTCGGCAACCTGCTCGGAATCTTGTTTTCTCCTTTTACTGGACGGTGGCTCAAAACGGCTTTTCGAAAAGACGGCCTTGCGTTTTATTGCTACTTTTTCCGAATGTGTCATTATGACTAGCTTTGGTCGATAAGCCTCTATCTGTTATCTTTTTGAAAACTCGGGGATACCATTCGGAATTCCTGCTCCATGTCTCTCCTCTTTGGCTTATCTATCCTCTCACATATCCGAATCATTTCCCTGTCAAACCCCCTGGTGAACTCTCCAGCATGTGCATTTATTCAGGGCTTCTGGCATTTCCTTACCCTAATTAGACTGATTTTAGGGATACTCGCCTTAATCTGGTCCAAGTCTCGCTGACCAAAGTATCAATTCGTCCATAAGAAGCTTCTCTCACTCGCTGTAGGATAAGGTAAGTTACTAAGCGAGCACAGGGCAATCGAAGATGGACTTCAGTGCATAGGACTGAGGTGAGTGGCAATTGACCCGGGCTCTACATTCTCTCAAGCAGTTTCTGTCAGAGAAGACGAAGAAACGATTGTAGTAGAAGATTCGCCGGTTGTTCTGATACAGAGACCAAATGGGGAGATGAACCTCATACAAGCGGTTTCGAAGCATTAGATTTCACAGCAGCCAAAGTCGTTTTATCCTTTTTTCTAACTAATAAGAGAGCATCAAATCAGCTCAACCGTGGCCAGGTGCTCGGAGAGTTGTTTCTCTTGAGGACCACAGAGCCTGAATGGATGTTATTGAAGCACATTTCTCCCGATAATCCCCTTGAATTATCGAGTTGCTTGTATTCAGGGGATTTGAAATTTGATCGGCGATTTCTCTTCACTCACCTGTTCATCGTCCTCCCCAGACAAGGAGATTCTAATTTGGAGCTTCTAAAGAACCCAGTGGCTTTTCGGTAAGTGTTTTTGATCTGATGTCGTCGTCATAAAACGGCTATTTATCGAAAATACCCAGGGAGTCTGCTACGTCCTCATCTGTCTATGGAGATCTAACTCAACCCAGTGTTCAGATACTTGACCGTTTTTGAAATAACAACCATCCTATTCCTGACTCCTCAAACCCTCTTAAATCCGGATCTCTTGATCGAAAAAATTCCAATCTACCGGACATTAATACTACAAGATGCTCCAACCGTTGTGAGCACTCACCATTGACCGAAACTACCCAACTTCTGCCATCACGCTGGCAACTTAATACCCGAATCTCCATCATCCAATATTCTACTTTTCTTATACAAGTTCTCATCTCCAAATAATTTTGGCCCAACGCGTCGTTTCTGGTTTCTCAGCACCCTGTGTGCTTTTCGCAGCCATTACATCAAAACATCTACAACACTATCGCCTACTCCGATCCAACCCAGATCCCACGCCAGCAGCTCATTGGCGTATTTGCCAGACTTTCACGTGAAAAATAGCTCATTTATTCTTCACACTGCATAATCTTGAAAATATTCACGTCTCCAGAGCCAAAGCCTGCTCTTTATCCATTATCACCAAACCCATGAAACCATGGACAAGCCGTTTCTGGGCCGCACATTCTGCTGTACAGGGCTTCATGGTCACGAGCGACATGACATGGCAGAGAAGATTCTAGCATTAGGCGGCACACATTACTCTGACTTGATGAGCCTGGTCAAGTACCTCATAGTGGGTAACAGAAACACCGAAAAATACAAGTACCTGATCAAATACCGGCACGATGTTGTTTTCCTTCCACAGGAAGCAGTCACACAGATTCACCAGCGATGGACGGCGGGCGACGATACGGGCCTCGAGCCTGAAAAGTACCTGATGGCTGTTTTTGACCGATTTACTGTCTGTGTGGCTCGAATCGACCGCCCAAAGCCAGATGTGGTACAGAGTCTTTTTGGCGAGAAGTTCCGGACACCTCCAGACGGAGCCGTGCTGGAACCTATGGCAGATGCATTTCTGGCAGATGAAGTGGCGGTTTCTATGGAAAAGAAGCGTGCCCAGGTAAGCACCACATTGACGCCGTCTTGCGACGTTGTGGTGAGCACTGAGGCATCTGGAAAGCGATACACTATGGCTAGACAATGGGGCATTCCTGTGGTACATCCGCTATGGGTGTACGACTCAATTCTACGAGGTGCTGCTCTTGATCTTGACGACTACGTTCTTACAAGCGACGGGAGCAATTTGTACAATAGCGGAAGCTTTGTGTGGCGTAAATTGTACGCTGGTAGGGCAGAGGCCGAGCCCGTCGAAAAGGTGGAGTCTGAAAGGGCGCCGTTGAAGAAGAGTCTGGAAGTATGGAGCTCCATCATGAGCCATTCTCGAGCCAGAACGGCTCGCACAATCAAGGAGTCGCTTTGGGAAGAGCCGGCTGAGGAAGAAGTGAGCAAGGTTTCAAAACCTGCTCCGGCGTCGCCTGAAAAGAAAAGCTCGCTCTTCGCTGGTTTCAAGTTTCTTCCTGTGGGTTTCTCCATTCCACAGCAGAAAGTGCTTCGCAACGTCGTGGAGTCGCATAATGGCGAAGTTGCCGAACTGTCTACCGACGAGACAATTTCCCATATTGTCCTTCTTGTAAAAAGCGGACCCCAGGCGAGTTTGATGCTACTGATGCTCCCAAGCAATATGAAGCGCCGAGTCAACAGTAAAGATGTGCATGTTGTCACGGACTGGTTCATCGAACGTTCTATTTTTTATAAAGAGATCCGTCACGATTCGTGGTGCAAGCCATTGCAAGGCCTCGTGCCGCTGGCTAAGAAATTCAAGGTTTGTATCACAGGTTTCACAGGCGTGGAGCTTTTGCACATTGAAAAGCTCGTGGAGTACCTCAACCTCGAGTTCTGCGAGACGCTAGCGTCCAAGCGGGACTTGCTTATTGTCAACATTAACTTATTTAAAGACGGCCTCCAGGAAAAGAGCCCGTCGCTCTTCAAATACAAGTACAAGGATGTGCTTGACTGTCCCATTTACACGACCGGAGACCGGCTGTCGTCTGTGTCGGTGATGTCGTCACAGAACAAGATGAATGCTGCCAAAAAATGGAATATCCCCATTGTCTCCGTTGCATACTTGTGGGAGATGATTCAGCGACTGGCGGGCAAAGCCAACCTTCAAATACCTGACATCTTTGATCTTTCCTGGTGCATCTACGCCCCACGCAGCATGGCCAAACCCACCACGCTTCTTGATTACGTGAGAAGCATGAACGAAGACTTCGAGACTCAGAAGCTGGAAGAATGCGAGTCCGTGCAACTCCCATCGCCGCGTAAAGCCCGAGAAAAGCAGAAATACGGTCGTTTGGCTGGCAGCAGGGAATCGCTCACGGAAAAGCTCAAAAAAGCTCAAGATTCCCAAGAAAACGGTGGTGAGATGCCCTCTGACGATAGACCACCCGAAAGCGACGATATCATGACCCAAGTGGGCTACGTCAATCAGGACCTGGTTCACAATAGCGAGGAGCTCATGAAGAAGCTCGGTGAAGATGGCGATCGTCCTGCCAAACGTTTACGTCGGGCGAGAAACTAGATAGACTAATTCACGAGTAACGATATTGGTCCGTAGATGAGAGGTGGAGATGATATGTTTTGCTTTCTAGAGATCTTCATATTCTGAGCTGTACGTAAAATATTTGTGTAGAATGAAAAAAAAACTCTTCAAGATCAATCAAGACAGGTATCAAGTTTATGAGGTCATTTTATGAGGTCATTTTAGTTATCTGACGATCAGCCCTCGTTTGTTGCTCGTACCTTTCCAGGATAATTTAGGCTGAGATAATGATTGATCCGAAGAAGGTGAAATCTAAAGTTTTATCTTCTTTGGAAACTTAGAAGAGTTGTATTTTTGGTCAAATCGGAAAATGGTGGCAGACACTCTTTCCTGCCTTTCTTTTTAATTATACAGAGATGATTTTCCAATTTAGGCCATACAACCTTTTAGTACTTCCCGTAATTGATCTACTTTGCTATTTTGGAATTGTTTTGTTTGTGTTTTACATGCGGCGTGTTTGCATCAGCTGGGAGAATTAGGGTATTTTTGACAAAAGTTCTCGAGATCAAGTAAAATGGAAAAAATTTAAATCGATTAATAAATACGCCACAACCCAAAGAAGACTCAGAAGTCACAAGATTAATAAATTTGAATCAATGATATCGTTTAAGTGAAATCTACAATCGCTGGAGTTCTTCCAAGCCAATTATCGAGACACTTCTTGTTTCACCTAACTAAGCACACAAAAAATCTACAATTAAAAATCAGCAAGCAAAGGAGTAATACCTCAAGATTGAAAATACAGATTCGGCCATTTTCCACGAGAAAGCCCCGAATTCTGAGTCACCTTGCATGTATCGTTGATTGCAAAATCTAGATGATGCACCTGCAAAAACAATCCATAAACCAAATCATGACTAAATCAGGAAAGGAAGAACAGCTCACAGGCCCTGACTATCAATACCCGAACATTTGAACCAACCAGAGATTCTGATTTCTAGCGTTCATCGGTCATTGGTACTACCCATTCTCATTGAGATGCCTATTACCAGGGAGCAGGAAAGGCCCCGACAAGCTGTACAATTCTACTAAGAAAACAATTAAAGCAAACTGCAATTGAGCTTTCAAGAAACCAAAAAACTCTTCTTTTAGCCACTCAGCTTCCAACGCAAAACTGACTCATTCGCCCCTTGACAACCACCCACCGTCTTGCACCCAAACGTCTAGATCAGTCCATATACAAACTACTAAATAACTCGGGGGCAAAAGCGATGACTTTTATTTTGTCCGAAACTCTATGGCTGCTTTTGGCAAAAGCCGATGTACCGCTGGGGTCATAGGGCTCAGCCCTAACAGTGTGCACGTGACAAACTCTGTCTCTCGTCACCTGCGGGTCTCGTGGCATTTTTAACTGCGAATTTCACTTGCCGGATTTTTTGCGCTCTAGAAAAAGGGCGAAATCAGGCAATTCGGACATCCCATGATCTAAACCTTGCTTTGTAGGCGATGCATGGGTATGCGGCTCAAGAAAAAAAAAGTTTCTTCATGGCAAAATGTCGCGATACCACGACACCGCAGGGAGAATGGGGGTCGATCTAAATGCTTCAATTCTGATCAAAAAATTCCTGAAAAAGCTTGGATGCTATAAAGAAACTCATCTTTTCTGGGCTATCTAGTTTTTATTTGCTCAATGGCCACGTAGCCCCTAAAAATGCCCCCTTCGGAGTGCCCCATGTCGTGCGATGGGCACCTGCATATTTGAGCGACTTTTTTTTCTCCCGCCGCAATTCATCCTTGCGAATATAAAACCCCATCGTTCGCCCCAGTCTCATTTTTTCCTCATCTATCTAAATCTTCAAAAATGGGTAAAGACAAGCAGCACGTCAACTTGGTTGTCATTGGTCACGTCGACTCTGGTAAGTCCACCACCACCGGTCACTTGATTTACAAGTGTGGTGGTATTGACAAGAGAACTATCGAGAAGTTCGAGAAGGAGGCCGCCGAGTTGGGTAAGGGTTCTTTCAAGTACGCTTGGGTTTTGGACAAGTTGAAGGCTGAGCGTGAGAGAGGTATCACTATCGACATTGCTTTGTGGAAGTTCGAGACCCCTAAGTACCACGTCACCGTCATTGACGCCCCAGGTCACAGAGATTTCATCAAGAACATGATCACTGGTACCTCCCAGGCTGACTGTGCCATCTTGATCATTGCTGGTGGTGTTGGTGAGTTCGAGGCTGGTATCTCCAAGGATGGCCAGACCAGAGAGCACGCTTTGCTTGCTTACACCTTGGGTGTTAAGCAGTTGATTGTTGCCATCAACAAGATGGACTCCGTCAAGTGGGACAAGTCCAGATTCGAGGAGATTGTCAAGGAGACCTCTAACTTCGTCAAGAAGGTTGGTTACAACCCCAAGACTGTTCCATTCGTCCCAATCTCTGGTTGGAACGGTGACAACATGATTGAGGCTTCTACCAACTGTGACTGGTACAAGGGCTGGGAGAAGGAGACCAAGGCTGGTAAGTCCACTGGTAAGACCTTGTTGGAGGCCATTGACGCTATTGAGCCACCAACCAGACCAACCGACAAGCCATTGAGATTGCCTTTGCAGG
>PPOB02000027.1:0-37727 GCA_003708405.2 Candidozyma heveicola
AACCACCAAGACCACCAAGACCACCTAGGCCACCAAGAGTTACACCTAGAAAGCCACGGGAGCCTAGAGAGCCTAGAGAACCGAGGCTACCAAGGGAGCCCAGGGAGCCCAGGCCTCCCAGACGTTCTTGACTGGTGACGTTGACGAGTCCTTAACTTTGGGGAATAGTCGATATCGTGATTGAGTAGTCGAAATAAATCTTCTGACAGAAAAATTCTGTATTGTGACAGTGTAGCCTAGATATGATAAATATTAATTCAGCTAACAAAGGTATCTAATGTTGATGAGAGTAGATATAAACGGCTACCTGATAAAAGGATTCAGCTGCGGTAAAGCCCTCCTCCTCTAATATTTTTGAACACCTTCATCTTTTTATTGATATGACTCGTTTGTATCATATTATGGGTTGCAGTTGCAGTAGAACTGTCGTACCATGACGTTATGTCCGTCAGTTTTTGACTACATCCGAGTTGAGATAAAGTTGACTAGAACTGAGCACCTCTTGTCTCATCAGTAATTTCTCTTTTTCTAAATAAGCAAAAATACTTTGCGGCACCATTTTATTACTCCCCAGGTGGACACGTTCTCAGTGTACATCAAAGCAGTTTTGGCTCTTAAACTGGTATTTATCCAATTAAGATCAGCTGTTTTAAAAGCCTCTCTTCTTCAATTGAAAGATAATTGGATTCTTAATACCATTCTGAATTTCCCAATTCAGCGAAAACGGTACCTGATTGGTGCGTCAGAATAAGCTTTTAGTACCGAGAAGCAGCTTTCTGAACTACGAAGCGTGAAAATGCTATCATTTTCGAGAAGTTGATGCTCATTGTCTCCCTCCATATCTGCCGGCTCAACTACAGAGTCAATTGCAAGCCGAGGGTGAATATCGCCAACTCGCTCTAATGTATGGATATCGAAAGAAGAAAATACAAACAATGGAACTGTTTTTTGCGTGAAGATCAACACTGCGTTTTCCGAGCAAATAACATTTCAACTCTTTTGGCCCAGCTTCATGCCTTCACCCAATTCTCCTTTCCTTTGCTTCCTTCTAGCAAATCTAGAATCCTACCATGCAACGAAAACCAACCATCCAAAAGCGGAACCAAGCCGCCCTCGAACTCGGTAAACCCTCATCTTTGAGTCTGGGGCTGAAGGAATTGGCCCCAGGATGCACATGTCAACCAGCGTGTTGGTAAATAAATAGGAATGTGGCTTTACAGCTGCAGCAAAGCACAATAATGGCTGCGAAAAATGACATAATCAACCAGAACGCGAGAACCTCCAACAACAGCACCAAAATACTATAGAGGAGCGATGAAGCCCCGTCTGACCCTTGATCTAAACAAATACCCCAAGATTTTGTAAATGGGGAACCGAAGGTCCCCTGAGAAATCCGAAATTTACCGCTTTTGTATGTTGCCAAATGTGCTACACACAACATAATCTCTACCAACGCCTCGAAAACCCCTCCCATTCTGTCGCTTTTTGACTTTCTTTGTCCCTTGTTTACGTCAGTTCATGTTCTTGGCATACCGAAACTACGCCTGGTTTCTAGCCAGGGCCCTATATAACCATAGTTCTCCCAACCCACTCTAGCAAACGACCCAAAAATGCACATCCGGTTTTTTCTCTCGTTAATTAAGGTGCAGTTAGCAGCTGCCGTGGTGCTTCCTTCGCTTGACATCAATTCGGACACTCTTTCTACTGATGAATCTGTTCCTGGGAATCCTATAAAGAGGTTGCCCAGAAGCGGCCTGGCGCCGATTTACAGGGTCAACCAGGCAGTTAAAAATAGATACATTGTCGTCTACAACGACGAAGCGTCTGAAGAGGACGTGAGCTCCCACAATAGCTGGATTTCTTCAATGGCTCAAAAGAGAGACTCGACCTCAGACGAGGAGGACGACGAACACGCTCTTGAATTCTTTACTTTGTCCCGTTTTAGAGGCTATCTGGGCTGGTTCCTGGGCAGCGTCTTGCAGTCTATCCAAGACAGTCCCCAAATCAAGTATGTGGAAGAGGATGCTCGGGTCGAAGTCCACGAAACCAAGGAGCAGAAGGACGCAACGTGGGGAATTTCTCGTGTTTCTCATCGGGGCCAAAACAAGTCCTCTGGATCGTACATCCATGATCCCGAAGGTGGCCGTGGTGTGACTGCCTATGTGGTTGATACTGGAGTGAGAGCTTGGGACCCTGATTTCGAGGGGAGAGCACAGTACCTAAAGTCTTTTGCGTTTCCCCAAATCCCTGTGGATATGCATGGCCACGGGACCCATGTAGCTGGCACCATTGGCTCCAAAACGTACGGAGTCGCCAAGAAGGTGGAGATTGTTGGAGTGGGAGTTTTGGGACCTTTGGGCACAGGCAGAACGTCTGATATCATCAAAGGCATTGAGTACGCCGTTGAGCAACATAAAAAAGCCGTGAAAGAGGGCAAGAAAGGGTTCAAAGGATCCACTATCAACCTCTCCATCGGTGGAGGTGCACTGAATGCAATGGACGCTGCCTCTAGTGCTGCTGTGGATGCTGGAATCCATGTAGTCGTTGCTGCTGGAAACGAAAATGATGATTCTTGTCTCTACCTGCCCAGCAGAAGTGACAAAGTAATTACGGTGGGTGCAACTGACAAAAATGACAAGAGGTACGAACTCTCCAACTTTGGCAAATGTGTGGATATCAACGCTCCAGGCGTGGACGTTGAATCCATTGGACTCGCTGAAAGCCCCGATAAAAAGACAGGAACGTCCATGGCATCGCCTCATATCGCCGGGTTGATTGCCTACTTTTTGTCTTTGCAGCCAGACGTAAACTCGGAATTCGGCGGGAAGCTTGTGGCTCCAAAAGATATGAAGAGCAGGCTTATTGATTACGCTACCAAAGATGTGATTCTGGGACTAGATCTGAACACCGTCAACATTCTCGGGTTCAATGGAGGGAAGAAGCCAGGCGACTTTTGGGAGTAGCTGCTGGGTCCAATTGTTAGGTAGTGGCCACTAAGGTCTTGGCCATTTTTTCAAGTGTTTTATTAAATTGTATGTTTAGCAAATCTGAAATACGTCTATGAATTGACCTTACCTGATATATCCTCTGAAGCTTTAAGCTCTTAAGGAACCGAGCGCCATATTTTGTGGCGTTTTTATGGAAGTTCTGACATCAATTCCTCGAACTTAAGAGAGCTTTTAATTCGATGCCAGAATATAAAATCTGCCAAATTTTGTTGAGTAACAGGGTCTCACGAGTGCTACACCCTCTGAATCAAGCCTTCCATGTTTGATCAATAACCTGAAACACTCGCGAGGTTTCAACTTAATCTGGCTTTATTTTATGCCTATTTCTAGCTCAAGCGAGGCTTTCTAAGATCTATACTGGATGAGTTTTTTTTTTTTTTTTGTCGAACTTTTTCTTGAATCTGAGTCTGATCTGTCATTTGTAGATAGTTTCTGGACCCATGAATTTTCGTACATAGGTGAGTTCGACATTTTTATCTCGCTTTCTTCATCTAAATTTTCTAAAGAGACCTACTTAGCTATTTCAATGCCATATCATCCCATAGAAGCGTTGATATCTCTGTACAAGGTCGATACATGTAGAGTCTACAGATCATTTAGCGCTCTACTTTGTTGATCCATTGATTCATTGAAAGTGTGATCATCGAAAAAGCTGGAAAAGGCACATGTTCAACCTTCATTTTGGAACCTCAAGCATACATTTTCTCAAGGCCGCCAACTCCCACATCGAACAATCGTGCTTGAAAACGGCCAATTCGAAGCCCAGTCAACCGCCAACCCAGCACCATTTTCTCCCCGCTAACATCCAATGGTTAACCTTTCATCACATGCACAATGCAAAGCGTTCAAAACAAAGGGCGCAACTTGTCTAACATCATAAACTCAGCTGGACTCCGGTTCCGCAAACTACAAGCACCTCTACGAACCATAATCAGAGCAATATTTCGTGAGATGCCGAAAGCATAAATTACAAAGACGGAAACGCAAACAAGCCACTACCACCGCAATAATGCCCCTTGTTTGTGCAGTTACGGAAACTTCCAGAGGCAGAAGATCTCTGCTTTGTTGCTCTTGGATTCAACGTTGATCATCAAGACTGCACCGTCCAGCTTGAACGAAAACCTCTCTTCCGCAACAATTGAGCCTTCTCTAAGCCTCTATACTCCAGATCTTCTATGTTACGGAAGCGTCTACCGGCCAACGTCGGTGCAGCTCAAGCCTCTTTAAAATCACAGTCAACGACGATCCGCAAATCATACAAGCAAAGAAAACCGGAGCCCTTATCTGCGAACTTTGTATGGGTTCAAAAATATGCCACTTTTCAGGCCTCGTGGATGTGGCTGCAAAAATGTCGTCGCTACCTCGGCCCAAATGGCTTTGTGTTTCTCAGCCAGTAGACGTAAAAGCTCTCTCAAAAACTTACAGAAACTTTCTTGACCAAAATCCTATCGCCCCACCAAATTTCAGCCCGATCCGCCAGCAAAGACACCCAAAAACTCGAGGCCTCCTGAGGCAGCGACGACATTGTCGCGCTATACCACACCGTGGGTCCACCAAGTGGGGTCCTAGTTATTAAGGTCCATCTCCTATACCGCAGTATTGTGATATTGTTTCTCTCCGCTTTGCCGCTCGATTATGTGATTTCGGTCAAAATATGATTTTTCATGTCAAGATTATGTGATTTCCCAACGTCAACATTATGCGATCTTCAGGTCTGAGCAACCAACTCTAAAGCGGTCTGATCCCGGCAAGATCTGATCCCGGCAGGATCCGATCCAAAGCCGATTCCGCCAAAGGCAAAACAAAGCCAAAGACGGCGATTCAGCCACATCAGGTGAGACGAAAACGGCACCAGGCTGCACAACCTTCAAGCCCCCATACCACGCTGACACTTCAGAAAACCAGTGTCCTCCATAGAGCGGAGTGCAGAGGTGGAGAAACACCCAAAACAGTAGATGTTACGGCACCGCTGCAGGCAGTTGATGTCACAGGGCAAGTGAGATTGCAGCGGCTGTTTTATTAGGGCTGGCGTCATTTTCGGAATAAAACTTCCCTTCAACTTAGACTTGTCTTGGCAGTCGACTTTACCCCTGTGCGTCATGTTGATTATGTGGAGGTAAACGGTGGGTGTGAGATTAGTCTTGGCTAGATCCGAAAAATTTGGATCTGATAACAAAGCGAGCTTCCAGAACCGGATCCCACTTGGCCGTTTCCAGCCTCTTGGCTTTTTTTCTTTTCTCAGGCTTGTTCCAACGGTCAATTGTCCCACCGGTGCCATGTGGACCTGTACAAATTGCCCACAGGAAGTGGCTGCAAATGTACAGAAGCTGAGTAGTTATAGCCGCTCCAATGGTGATTTGCGGCTTGGCGATACCTCCACTTATCAACTTCTTTGGGCTTGCCAGACGAGTCATTCAGACGTGATACGGAGGAAACAGGCGTGCTTTTTTTATGCACGGCACCGACAACTCCTTGACCAGGTTCTAGAGTCCCTGGTCGTCTCACAATGGGAAGCTCACAATGAACCTTCCTAGCGCAAAGCTGGGCTATCTACAGCAGAGCCTATCAGCTTTCGGCAAGCCCCTGGGTTCGGCGTTGCTACTTGCATTGGGGTCGGGCCGTTTGCGTTTCTGGAGCCATTTGCTTGTTGCAGTTGCAGGCTATATAAGAAGGCGGGTTGCCTGCTTTTCAGCTCGGCAGTTGAATCGTCACTTGACCAAATTCAGTATTGGTACACAGTTGATCTGTTCTTCAATCTCGTTTGACTTCTCAATTGACTTCTCCGGTTGACCTCTCCAAGTTCATCAACTCCAACTGAAGCTATCCTTGTTGATCTTCGAACCTGAATTGAAACTTTCTTCCCCAATTCCATGAAGTTCCATCTCCCCCTTCTCCTCCTCGCCAGCGTCTCGTCGGCTGCGTTGATCCCCTTGAATGGCGACTCCGAACTCGCTATCGCTAAGAAGGACTCGGCTGCGGCTGAAATCGACCCTCCAGTGGAGAAAAAAGACCTTTCTTCGGTTCTTGCGCCGCTTTTCAAGGTTGCTCTGCCTGCAAAGTCCCGCTACATTGTCGTCTACAAGGACGATGCCTCTGAGGACTCAAAGAACAGCTTGAGTGACTGGATCTCCGAAAAAGTCGCCGCTAAGAGAGACGGCTCCAGCAAACACTTGCACTTCTTCGGCCTCAACAACTTCAGCGGCTATCTGGGTCTCTTTGACGACGATATCTTGGATTCGATCCGGAAAAACTCTGCTGTGAAGTATGTCGAGGAAGATTCAGAGGTAGAAGCTCAAAGTATCACTTCCCAAGATAACGCCGAGTGGGGTCTTGTGCGTGTCAGTCATGTTAACAATGCTCAGACTGGCAAGTACCTCCATGACTCTGATGGTGGTGAAGGTGTCACAGCTTACATTGTGGATTCGGGAGTCATGACCAATGACAAAGAATTCGAAGGCCGTGCCTCCTTAGGCAAGGCTGTGGCCCAGCCTGATGAGAAGTATGACACTATGGGCCATGGTACCCATGTGGCTGGTACTGTTGGCTCCAAAACCTACGGTGTAGCGAAGAAAGTGAAGATCGTGTCGGTGAGCGTTTTTGGCACCAACGACAGAGCTTTGATCTCGGACATTTTGACCGGCTTTGAGTGGGTGATCAAGGACCACAAGGAAAAGGTGCTGCTGGGCAAAAGCGGCTTCAAGGGCTCCACCTTGAATATGTCCATTGGAGGAGCCAACTCCAACGCCTGGACGGACGGTATCAATGCTGTGGTTAAAGCCGGAATTCACGCTGCTGTTTCTGCCGGAAACGAGAACCAGGAAGCTTGCAACTTCTCCCCTGGATTGTCTGATGCCATCACTGTTGGTGGTACTGATATCAACGATGACAGATACACCAGCTCCAACTACGGTAAATGTGTGGATATCAACGCTCCTGCTGTGAACGTTGGTTCTGTGGGTTGGAAGGACACTCCAACTTACATGACTGGAACATCCATGGCCTCGCCCCATGTGTGTGGTGTTGCTGCCTACGTTTTGTCTTTGTACCCTGGCCAGGGCTCGGAGTTCAGCACCTCGCTTGTGAAGCCTCTGGACCTCAAGAAGAGATTGAAGGATTTCGGTACCAAGGACAAGATTTCCAAGCTCAAGGATAATACCCCCAACGTTATTGTGTACCAGGGCGGAAGGAACCCTGACAATTTCTGGAACTAGGCTCTCAGGATTGTTTTTAGAGAGACTTAATTATACTTCTTTTACTTTTGGCCATGTCTGCGCAAAGTTTACGTACCTGTGAACTGTCTATGCTTCTGACGGGCCACTTGATGATTTTATGATTTCGAAAAAGCCTACAAGATATTTCTGTTTTCAATAAGGCCAGTTGTATGTACAGGCTTTCCTTTTAAGATACATTTGAACGTAGCGTCCTTCACTATCTTATTCGCTCCACACTGAGGGTCTTCGTTTCAATGTCTGTGCTTTCGACGTACAAAAGCTGACTAGTTTCATGTCTTATCTTCGACAGCTATAGACCTCGAAGTCAGGCTAGCCAGCTTCGTTCCGCCTTCGGAAGTCTACGGTTTGTTCGAGCTAGGCAGACCTTGATTGAAAATGCTGACTTCTTTGTAAGAAAGTGATCGTACGAAATTTACCAGCAAATGTTTGTAACTAAGCCAAACCAGTATTACTGGCTTCCACATCGACTAGAATCAGAGCCTATGTATCCGATAAACTCTTTAAATAAGGGTTTGACACCCGCTCGTACTCACTTTTAATGAATTCACAGAAAACCTCTCTCATCACACTTTGATAGAAAACATGATCAACGGGTTTGTGGCGAATATTCCGCCGATGCGATCTTTCCAGAAGCTCTTTTTCGACAAATTCGGAAAGTAACGCCTGCTTCCAAGCTGGAAATTGGTCCTCCAGAGGCTGGTTTTCGTGCTGTCGAGCTTCTAGTGCACCATACTCTGGAGAACGTGGACGGGTATTAAAGTAAGGATTGGCGAAGGGAGGATCCCGGAACGTTCCATTATTTTCGAGCTTTTTGGAAACTTTGTCTTGGTGTTTTTTATATAATTGGGTGGAATTGGCCAAGACCATAGTGGTATGTGTTTTTCGCAGCCATTATTTGCAACCATTTTGGTCAGTATTGGCATGGTTACAATGAAGGCCAATGTTTGACATTTGTTGGTAATTCAAATCTTCCACTCTACGGTAAATCATGACGAATTTTTCTTCATCATTCTGCAGCTCAGTTCTCTAGAAGAGTGTTAAACAGAACTTAGAAGTGGGTATGCAAGTCACTCTTCCTGAGCTGCTTCTGAAATATCTGAAAAATACTACTCAAAAATTATAGACTATGTCAAAAAGACCAGAACCATGAAAATGTCTCCGTTTTTTCAGATAAAAAAACGTATCAAGCAAAAAAAGCTGTCCTTCTTTCCATTACATCGTATGTAGATCTGCCACGAAGCTTTCCCCCCCCCCTACCCCTCAGATAAAAACGTCAACCATATCCCAGCAACCCCAAATGTTTCATAAACACTACGACCTACAAATCGATGAATTAAGAATTTGGTCGAAAACCGTCCGTGGCCGTTTGATATGATGTCACGTGATAGCTGTCAAAAGCCGGCTTTCGCTTAAAACAAGCTTGTTTACTAAATTTAAAGACCAATATCTGGTATTTTTTTAAAATTTCCCCTGGCGTTCCTGGCACCTTGGTAAATTTGACCTAGCTAAAGCTTGGGCGGGTAATCGTCCATCGCATCCTGCACATATTCCCTAGACTCTCACTATAAATTGGAGAGCATCGCACCTAAATTTTTTTAAACCCCAATTTGATCTCTTTACTTCAATACTTAGAATCGTGTGGCCATTTTGCTGTGGGCTTGTGGCTTTCAGCCAGAGTAACACTGCTTCCAAGCTAGTGAGAAATCAACGAAGATGAGGAAACTAAGTCTCTTCTTTCCCAGTCCGATTCGACTATGACGACAGGGTTGAAAAGCGTCTGCAGTGAGCTTACGGCACTGGGTACCAACCCGGTGTTTCATTGTGGACTTATACTTGCCAGTATTTAACAGTTCTGATTCACCACATTTCTCATTGGATTTGGAGCAGCGATGCTTGGTTGATTCCTAGAAGCACACAGCAAAGAGTCCACCCGATTCAAAACGAAGCACAGCTTGTGTGATTCCGGTGATGAAATATCCCATAACATTCGCAGTTTCCACGGTAGCATACGTCAGAACCCAATCTAGTATGCCGGTGACCGCTAATTGACCTTCCATGGATGTCTGATGGAATCACTACAAGCTTGTCTTTATCAGTCGTAAATTTCGCTACGTAAAGCCGTTAAATTTTGCCCTTGACGTTGGGACGAGTCAATGGCCACTGGTAAGAGCCTGCCTCCGCAAAAACATAGTTGTGGTCGATCAAGAACTGTCTCAAATTCTTTGGACCCTTGGAGCCGTATGGGTAAATTTCAGGCTTAGGAGCGTCGTCTGACTCAATGTACTCCAACAAGGGGGTAAACAACTTCCACGACACGTCCAACTCGTCATCTCTGACAAAGTTAGCGTGATTGCCCAAGTAGCAGTCTCTGATCAAGGCCTCATATGCTTCAGGAATCCAGAAGTCTTCTGAGTATCTGGTGGAGTAGGTCAAGTCCAAGTCCGTCAAGCTTGTTTGAGTGGAGATACCTGGGATCTTGGAGTTGATCTTCGTGTAGACGGCCTCATTGGGTTGGATCCTGATCACCAACTCGTTTCTGTGGATCTCCTGGAAAATGCCCTTGGCCACCTGCTTGAACTGGATTCTGATCTCCACCTTGGACTCGTCCAAAGCCTTACCTGCTCTCAAAACAAAAGGAACACCATCCCATCTCTCGTTGTGGATGTTCACTGCAAGAGCAGCATATGTGACACATCTGGAATCGTTGTTCACGGTGTCGTCGTCAAGGTAGCTAGGCTTGGAGCCGTCCTCAGACTTGCCGTACTGGCCAATCACGATGTCATTAGGGTCGAATTTGTCGAAAGCCTTGAGCACCTTCACCTTCTCGTCTCTGACAGCCTCTGGGTCGAAAGATACTGGTCTCTCCATGGTCAAAAGGGTCAACACCTGCAACAAGTGGTTCTGCATAACGTCTCTGATTATGCCAATCAGGTCGAAATAGCCGCCTCTTCCCTCAGTTCCGAAGGCCTCCTTGAAAGAGATCTGGACAGAGGAAATGTGTCTGTTGTTCCACACGCCAGACCACAATTCGTTGCCGAAACGCAACACCAATAAGTTTTTCACCATCTCCTTACCCAAGTAGTGGTCAATTCTGTACAATTCCTCCTCGGTGAAGAGTGGAGACAAATCCTTCTGCAACTGTCTCGAGGACTCCAAGTCGTGGCCAAATGGCTTCTCCACAATGACTCTCACTCTGCCGTCTTCGGGGTAGACGAATTCCTTGATGTGAGAAGCCACAGTGGTGAATACAGAAGGAGGCAATGCCAAGTAGAACAAACGCTCAGATTTTTCCACCTTGTTTTTTGAGTCATACTCCTGGATAGCTTTCTCGAGCTTCTCGAAGCCCTCGGGCTTGTCGTAAGGGCCAGCAATGTACGTAATCAACTGCAAGAAACCGTCAACTTTGCTCTTAGCCTTCTCGTCGTGCAACTTCAAGTTCTCCTTGACACGTTCTCTCAATTCTTCGGTGGTCAATCCAGAACGGGCGTAGCCAATGATGTTGACAGTGTGGGGCAACTGGTTTTCCCTGTAAAGCCCGAAGAGAGCCGGGAAGGTCTTCTTTTTAGCAAGATCACCAGAGGCGCCAAAAACGACAATTGATACGTGCTCACCGAAACTGTCTGTGGACATGATAAGATTGATTATGGATCAAGGATGGAAGGAGGAGTTTCCGGGAAGCAATTGTTGCTGATTCAAAAAGTCAGTAGAGAAAAAATCCCGGCCTTGCGGTTATATATGATGAGGTCGCGCCAACTGCCATGCTGAGAGATAAAGGGCACACCCTGCACGCAGCAACAACGCTATAATCTCTAGCCGGCGAGGTCTCACCGATCATCGCACTTTAACTTTGAGTTGCTAGGAATGCATTTTAAAGGCCAAAGAGTCAGAGAATCTCGAGTGGCTGTGGATTGTGCAATTGCAGCCATCACGTGCCCCTGGCGCTTTTCCATTTTTCCAACGCTGACCGGTCTCGGCCTTGTTCCTCCGTTGGGCCCACGCCCCGTTGTTCGGTTCAATGTCTTGCGGATTCGTAGGCTTCACGTGCAGTGATTACAAATTCACACTAAGTGAGCGTAGTTCGGCTTTTCTGCAGGACTCAGGGCTATCCGTGACAAATGGACGCCAATTCTAGACAGGCGTCAGGGCAGCGAGGCCACAGCAGTAGCACCTGTCATAAGGGGCTCTTTGTCTGGCTTGCATCAAGCGAGCGTTGCGCCTAGCAAACCGTAACTTTTCCCTCGAATAGCTTCAATTCGCTTCAATTCGTCTGTTTTCCGCGACACCGGAAAAATTCCCTTCCACTGGAGCGAGGCTGCCTCGTATCCGCTAGTCCCGCAACATCTATGGTGTATCGGCCCAATGGAGCCCTTCTCGCTGGGAGATGGTACTGTACATAGTCCAAGGTGATCACCTTCTTTCATCTTCATCTTCACCTCCAACAAGATGCTCCTGGCTTCCGTTTTCTCCAGCGTAGCTATCTGGCGTTTCGGCACTCAGTGACTCGTCCTTGCCATCGGCGACCTTCCCGCCAGCGTCGCGTGTGTCAGCGTGATCCTCGTGCTCGTCTCCAATTTGGAACATGTCATCATCGTAGTCTGGCAAAGTTTCGGCATTGAAGTCGTCAAAGAGGTTTTCTTGCTCACGCTGGCGTGATCCGTCCAAGTCGAGCGAGTCTCTGTCTTCGTCGTCGCTGTCGCTGTAGTCTTCGCCAGGAATAATGTCGAATTCGTAATCGTCTCTTCTGCGGCGTCTGGTGCTGCCTGGCGACTTGTGGCACTTCATCGTGATGATGGCAATAAGGAAGCCTATCACCGCCAATGCCATGAAGTATTGCCCGGCGTGGTCCGCAGCATAGTGCTTGTTGTTGTCCTGCTTGCCGTCTTCTGGTTTATCATCGTCTGACTCCTCGTCTGAGGTGTCCTCAGGCGTATCAGGTTTGTCTGTCTCGGGCTTCTTTTGTTCGGCTTCCGTCGTGGTGGCAGTGTCTGTAGATGTCTGGCTGGTGCTGGTGGTTGTGATCGAAGAAGTCAGCGCAGCAGCTGTAGTCAGTGTCAGTGTCAGTGTCAGCGATGTCGACGTAGTTCTTTGCTTGCTCAATTCACGACGTTCGGCAGCGTAGTCCTTAGTCACGTCGTACTTCTCAGCCTTGTCGGCATCAATCAGCTCGCCAAAGAGACGAAGCTGCCAGTTGTTCAACTTCACATCGTTTTCTCCACGAGAACTAGACACCTCTAGCTTCCACTCGCCTACACCACTCTCGCCGAAATGCGCCACTGACATGAACGTCCAGCCCCTAAGGCCCTTGTTTGACAGATCGAATGGACGGGGGTCTGCGAGCTTGCTGATCACGCCTTGCGGAGAAGTCAACTTTACCTGAATCTGGCCTCGGAAGGTGGATTCGATATCCACAGTCACAGTGACATGCTCAACGCGTTCGAAGTTGACAAGCTTGAAGTCGTCTTCGGTGATATTGACCGAGCTGGAGATCCAGTCGCTTTCTGACACTGGCGACGACTTGACAGACTGATTCACCTCAATCGAATCGGCATAATACCACGCTTGAGGCTTCACGCCCTTCCAGTTTATGGCTTCCTCCACAAGCTTCTCTGCATCGATTTTACCGTAACCGTACTTGTGTGAGTACTTGAGTCCAAGCGCTGTTTCCTGGTAATCTCCATCGTGCTCGTTCACCGTGACAGCCGCCCGGGCAGAAACATGCTGCACGTCTCTCCAGGTAAGATTGGGATTGGCCTCTAACACCAATGCGTATACACCAGCAGCCAATGGAGCTGCAGCTGACGTTCCGCCATGGCTCAGAGAGCACTTTTTGTGTATGTCCGTGGTTTGAATGTGTTCACCGGAGCCCGAGCTGTAAGTGACAACCATGACAGCGGAACAGGCCTCGGCGTAGGTTGGATGCATGCCTTTGTGGTCGATGGCTCCCACAGTGATGGAGTATATGGAGTTGGTGTAGCCATCAAAGTTGCACTGGTCGTATGCTCTGCCACCATTGCCGCTGGCAAACACATAAAGAGAGCCCTTATTCTGGCGCCCTTCTTGGACACCCTTGATCATGGCCTGGCGCACAATCAACTTGGGAGCTGCAACGGTCTTACCGTTGTCTGTAGGACCCCAGGAACAGGAATAAATATCGTTGGTCTCAAGGCCGTAGATCAAGGAGGCGGCCTCGTCCTCGTCGGAAATGAGGCCCGAGAGGATTCTTATGCCGCTCACCTGGCCCTCGTAGGCCACACCAATGCCACAGGCATCGTTCTTGACTGCTGCAATTTCGCCAGCACAACGGGTGCCGTGGTAGTCGTCAAAAAGACGCGGAGTGGGCAAATCGGTGTTATCGTTGAAGTCCCACGAGCCCTTTGCGTTGAAATTGTCCTTCAAATCGTCCAGGTCGTGGTCCAAGCCATCGTCCACAACTGCCACGGTGATGTTTTTGCCTCGGATGCCCTTGTACCACACGTTCTTGACGTTGACATCGTTTCCCGGGTATCGCGTGTTCACCAAATGCCACTGGCGGAGAAAAAGCGGATCGTTGATCTCGAGCTTCTCGCTGACCTCTCTCAACACTTCTTGCAGAGAATCGGTGATTTCGATCGTCCGTTTTGCCACTTCCTCGGGGTCTTCAAAATCCACAGGCACGGGCATCCGGCGCTCGAGCCTTTTAGGTTGTAACATGTGCACCAGCTTTAGTCCCGGGTGGTTGATCAAGGCGTCGTGGGCCTCTTCAAAGCCAGGTGCCCTTTTCATGAGTCTGTCGTCGTCAGACTTGTAGTTTCCCAAAAAGCCCATATGCTCGTGGCTTTTATCCACGCTGAAAACAAAATGGTCGTCCATGCCCCTGACCTGGTGCTCGAAACGATAGTCTGTGTTGGTGTTGATGAACGTGTGGAGGCTTTGGGCCAGGTGGGAATGGTCGATTTCGACGATGAAGTATTGTCTAGCGGAGTAATCCTTTGCGGGCACGGAAAACGCCGCTACTAGAGCCGTAAGGCACTTGGCCAATACAAACGGCAGAAGCTTCATGGAGTATGTTCGAGTTGTTGAAGAATCGGTGAGTCGCGAAAATAGAAAAGGTGGGGGTCTGAAACCAGACTATGAAGGAAAAAAGGAACGAGAAAAAACGCTTGACACGTTCTGGCTGCCTTTTTGGGAAGGCTTTTGAGCGTGAGTTTTGAGAAGGAGGTCCCGTTAAAAAATAAATGTTTTTGCCGCTTGCTGGTTTTTGGCGTACTGGCGCTGTGTAGTGGTTTCAAAAATGGCTGCAAACATTCTGCGGTGCCTTTTAGTGCGCTGAGTTCCTGGCTGTGTATTTTTATTTGGAAAACTTTCCGGTTTTTTTTTTTTTTTCATAAAGTTCGGTGGATGGAATTTTGCGAGATTATCGTTCAAAACAAGCTTTCTGTTGGTTTCTGATTAGAAACTCGAAATAGGAGTCGAAGCTCAACAGCACTAGTTGTACCTCGATTTCTGGAAAAATCAATGAATCAAGCGATGTTTGTTTTTCCACTTTTACTTTGTGCTGCTTAATTCGCCGTGCTTAACGGGACAGCGACCTGCTCTACCTCTCTATGGAAAGAAATAAAAAAATGGCTCACTCGTTTGCAATACTTGCATTCAATCCTATAAGTACCTCGTCTTCAGGAAAGTTGCTCCTCGAATCATCTTGACTCTTGCACATTGGCCTTCAAATCATATTGACACCTCTTGCTGGCCCGTCCCAAACTGACTCTTGCTCGGGTTTCGCCGAAAATACCTAGACTACCTTGTGCACTCGTTGACCCGTCCATTCTATAAATACCGTTTACCATTTTGCTCCCAAAAGCACTGCATTTGGATCAGTTGGCTTTTCGACTTCGTTAAAGTGGGTAACATAGAGCCGCTCTGGCGGGATCTTACTTTCCTCGCAAAAGCCATGTGCCCACTTCTCAATCTCTTCGGCCATCTTCACGTTGTCCACGCTCGAGAGGTCCACAATCCCCATATCCTGATAGATATCCTTGACTTGAGAAAGCCATTCTTTCTCAGTCACATCTTGTGGCCTTGTAATTTGGCCTCCTCCATTAATGCATCCGTCAGGGCACGCCATCACCTCCACGTAGTCACATTTGGAGGCGTCTGCAGTTTCGGCAGCTACATCCGACCCTGCCGCCCCGGTCTTTGCGCCTGCTCTGGCTCTCCTTCTGGCTGCTAAAGGATTAACTTTTCCTTGTTGGGCGCCTCCGCCTGGCGCTGGCTTGAGTTTCCTCACCAAGTTCTGGATATTCTTGAATCCGTTAACCACAGCTGCCGATGCTATTTTTTTGCCAGTGGGCTTGTGCATGAGTCTCATCTCGTAAGTATCCGAGTTACGACCCTCTACCGTGACAACATCAAAATCCTCCTCCTGATAAACATCTGGCTGTTGACACACCATGTGGTTCCGTGTGAGCATCAAGTAGTTATGGCCGTAACCGCCAGACTGGGATCCCGAGTCGTTGGCCCATGAAAGCTCTTTGTATGGCCACGAAGGTGGGGCCATTTGCTGGTATACGTTGGAGCTTTGAGTGGCGACCTTTGAAGCATTTGGGGGCAAAAGCTCATACTTCAGGGTCTCAATGAGGTTTACAAGCTCTTTGGCGGTCAAAACACAGTCCACATCGGGTGCAGACGTCTCCACTGGTGTGTTTTCTGGTCTTGCACTCTCCAACTTCTTATCGAAACAAGGCATGATGGAGAGATGATAGATGTCGTGTCGGGAGATGCCCAAGTCTTTGGCCACGAGGGTCTTGAGGAGACAACCTGTGATTTGCTGAGGCGACTTCGTGGCTGAAAGCAAAGGCAAAACGTATGGATGTGTCTTTTCAGCATAAAGCACCCAACCAGGGCATATTGACAGGAGGACTGGAGACTTTGGACCATCTTGCTTTTTAGCAAACATCCCCTGTGCTTCTTGAAGCAAAGAGAGCTTTCTGCCCAACGCCGTACCCACAATATACTGGAATCCCATTTGGTTGGCAAACAAGTTGATCAATAGGCGATCCATTTGGGCAACGGAATAGCCATATGCCTGCGCCAATGATGCTCTTGACTGGTGGCTGATGCTGGCCACAAACACTTTTTTGGAAGTTTGGTTCTCTTCAATCGCCTTTAGTAGTTGTTCATGTGAGTGCTGTGCAACAAGAACCTCTTCGGCGGAGGTGATGCATCCAGAACAGGCTAGGCAGTCTGCCAAGGAGATCTGTGCTGGCGAGAGAGCAGCGGCTTTTCCGTCGATCTTGGATATCTCTAGAGGATTTCCATTCTCGTCTATCTGAATCTCAACCTCTCCAGCTTCCTCCTTCTCGGGATTCACCAGCTCCACTGGCTTAATGCAGGCCACTCCCGGCGATATAAAGTCGTTTAGATCGTCTGCTGAGAGTATGGCACTCATGTGGGGGAAAAGAACGATGTAGTTTTGATGGATGACTAAGATGAGATACTGCTGATAATGATCGCGAGCACCAATGATAGTGGGCAGATAGTCAGCGCACTTTCGATTTTCAGTGTGGCAAGATAATAGGACTTCTGAGTAATAAAATCACAACTGAAATCTGAATCTGGAGGATATCAGGGAGTCAAATAACCAGAATATTCGTTTCGGGCGTTTACACGTGATGTGTCATGTGGTTTGTACGAAAACTCGTGATGTCGTTTCTTACTAATTATGTCGTTTGAAATCTGATACGATTCCGATTGCTTGTCTTATGCCTTAAGCCAGTTCTGGCGGGATGATATTCCATTTCACAGTATTTTTTCCTTACTCTTGATCTCCCAGCACGGGTCAATTAATCATACTAGACATACTACCACAATTAAAGATTCAATCATGTCCAGATCCGTGGAAGTGACTCACCGTGTCGAATCTTTTAGCTGCCATCATGTAATTACGGGAAAGCGAGGGACTGAACCATTATTCCTGAGCCCACAATTCTGCTTCCACTGGACCCCTCGAAACGTAGAGCTGCTATATTTAACTATTTTTGAGAAAACGTGATTGAAGAGTTCTCTGATTAGGCGGTTTTGGATATAGAATTGGCTCCACAGGCGTTAAGTGAATGCCCCCTTCATCTGCAGAAAGCTTCAGATGAGGCAAGAATTCGAGATCTGCCCCACATGCGGCGAATTGTGTCGCTTATGCAGCTGTATGCGCACTGAATAGTTAGATGTTCTCGTAAAACCTCAACAGCTTTATTTATTTGGCCAGTTCTGAGTTAGAATTAATCCTTGAATCATCCCTTGTGCAGCCATGGAATCGTAAGTATGCAGCAATGCTTTAACTACTTTTCGGTGTCTGCCCACACTCAACGCCTGATATCGAGACTACTGCAAAATTGAGGTGATCGAACGATGAGAGAAAGAATAAATTTACGACATGGAAGGGACAAGGCAAGCAGGAAAAGAAGATGACCAAGTTTTTGGCGAAGTGCGGTTTCAGCTTGGAAACGAGGGCTAGGCGAGGGAAAAACCTTATAACGGAAATTCTGAGATTAATTCCATTGATTATGGCTATGGAATATATGTCTGGAAGCTGCACAGGCGGAATTGTCATAACAAGTCGAGCCACGGGCTCAAGTGCGGAACTATCGAGAGAATGACAATTTGACCCAGTCTTTAGATCCTTTGAAGCATCTTAAAAAATCTATAGACGTTCGATACCTTTTCATTGCTCTTCTTACTTCTTCCGTTCTCAACTTGACTAAAAGCGAGTGATGGTTTCTCTTGGCAACCCTTTGTTGAAATGTTGGCGATGAGGGGCTGATAAGAAGGGTGGTCTCCTCTCAATTCCTCTCTCGCTCCCAGCTTCCTCATTCCGTTCCTTGGGTGAATTGATGTAGCTGTATTTAATGGCTTGTTTCTCGCCAAAAGCGGTCCCCAAACACCTTTATGATTTCCGATCTGAAGGACTACGAAAAACAAATTGATAGCGACGATGTCGTCTCAGGTCTCACTGGAGAGGCAATCAATATTTCCACCCGCCATCAGGAGTCGCAGGCTGGTGATGAACACAAACTAAAGCGGAATCTAGATGCTAGACACCTATCTATGATTGCCATCGGTGGCTCTTTAGGGACTGGTTTGTTAATTGGCACTGGCTCCGCCTTACGATCCTCTGGTCCAGCTTCTATTTTCATAGGCTACACAGTGATTGGTTTCGTCGTCTTCATGGTATTGGGCGGCTTGGGTGAAGTTGCAACTCACATTCCATTGGCTGACGGGTTTCCCGGCTATTGTAGAAGGTACGTCGACGAGGCGCTTGGTTTTGCTTGTGGGTGGGCATACCTATTATTGGCTTTGATACTGGTGGGAAATCAGCTTATTGCATCTTCCTTGACGATGCAGTTTTGGTTGGATTCCGATAAAGCAAACCCAGGTATATGGGTGGCCGTGTTTTTAGTTGTGATCACCACCATCAACATCTTTGGTGTTCGCTTTTTTGGGGAAGTGGAGTTTTGGTTCTCGGTGATCAAGGTCTGTACTTGCCTTGGTCTCATCATTTTGTTGTTTGTTATTGTCTTAGGCGGTGGCCCTACTGGTGATAGGCTTGGGTTTCGTTACTGGCAAGATCCCGGAGCTTTCAGGGAGTACGAAGAGCCTGAGAGAGAACTACTTATTGAAGGTGATATTGGAAAATTTGTTTCGTTTCTCTCAGCGTTTGTCACCAGTGTCTTCGCATACTCAGGTTGTGAGTTGGTCGGTATCACATTCCCTGAGTGTTCCAGGCCAAGAAAGGCTATCCCCAAGGCCATCTATTTGACTTTTTACCGTATTGTCATTTTTTACTCTCTCAACATTTTGCTTTTGGGAATGTGTGTTCCATTCAATGATGAGAGACTTTTGGGTGCTAGCGGCACAACAGCCTCTGCCTCACCGTTTGTGATTGCAATTTTTAATGCTCAAATAAGAGGGTTGGACCATTTAATCAACGCTGCCATTTTGATATTCATCATTTCTGCTGCTGCGTGTGATATGTATGTGGGCTCAAGAACAATGTATGGACTTTCCGTCTCGGGGTACTCTCCAGGGTTCTTTTCAAAGACAAACAAAAGAGGAATACCATATAATGGGATTATACTTTCCTTTTCGTTTGCCTTATTGGCATTTATGGTCACATCCTCTGACGCAGCGGATGTTTTTGAGCACTTTATGGATGTGATTTCACTCGCAAGTTTGCTTGCCTGGGCGTGTCTCCTCTTTGTACATATGCGCTTCATGAAAGCCATTAAAGCCCAAGGTATGGATCGGAAAAAGGACTTAGCTTTTTGCTCGCCATTGCAGCCTTTCGGTACATACTTATCCTTTGGTATCTGCGTGTTTACGATGATTGCAAAGAACTTCAGTGTGTTTCTTGGAAGCCCTTTTGACTACGAGACATTTATCACTGGCTACATAATGCTTCCCGTTTTCATTCTTATGTTCCTTGGTTGGAAGTACTGGAAGAAAACGAAATTCATACCAGCTAGCGAAGTTGATCTAGTCTCGTATAGAGAGGCTTTTGACTATCAGGAGGAGCAATACAGGGCAAAAGATTTGGAGGAGAAAGCTGAAAGAGAGGCCAAAGGAAACCCTATCAGTTCTCGCTGGCTTTACAACAAGATATTCAGCTGGATATTCTAAATAACAGATAAGCGATACCAAGGTTTCGCGATGAAGTTTTGACGATTTTATGATAAAAAGGTTTTGTACATATAAATGGCATATTGTTTATAATCTGATGGCCAGTAACTGGATACGAGGGATTTTCTGAAACCATAGGCATTAATTGTGTTTGTTATATTAAGAATCTGAATTTTTAGAACGTTTTTCGAATTATTGTTTCTGTTGTGTACTCAGATTCGCACAACTCATACACATTAAAGACTCAGATTTCCAACAGTGTACATATATTAAAAATTTTTTCGGATTATCAAATTAAACTGTTGCTTCTAAAACCGACTGTGTGAGCACATTATTTCAGCGGAAAGAATTACAGGAGGGTATGACTTATTTCTACCAGCTTAGCAAGATTACCTACTTCTCTAGTGGGGCGTAACTTATGAATATCAATCAACAAAGCATTCCTAATTTGGCCCTCAGTCTTTTCAAAATGAATTTCCATGAGCCGCAATAGCATTAAAAAGTTCGGGTATTCATCAGTCCTCCACGCCAAGCAAGATGTGCTTCCAAGTCTTTCGTTTCTTCTTCTCTGGCACTGTCTTCTCTATTGGCTTGTGGTCATTATCTTCCACGGCGTTATGCGTGTCACCAAGGTAATAGTTTGTCTGGAAGAACACAGCAGCAAGACGAATGAACTGCAAGCCCACAGCAATAGGATAGAAGTAAAAATTGACCTCCCTATACGCCTCAATTCCCGCTTGCCTAACGTCGCTGTTAAATTCGTAGTTGCGTAATTTGATGATATCGGCAAAAAAATCTTCAACTTGTTCTTCACTGACAGAAGAAGGCATGAGCCTTCTTAGCGACTGCTTCATTTTACCCTGCCAAATAGCAGTGGAAATTGATGATCCAATAGAAGAGCCAATAGAGGAGAATAAGCTCAGAATAGAGATGGAAATTGCCATATCTCTGTGGGGAATAGAAGCCTGCAAGGCAACCCCACAGGCAACGACATTAAAACCGCCACCAAGGCCATTCAAAATCTGGTTCCAAATTATTCTCAAAGCATTGTCGCTAGCAGTTCTGCCCTCAATCATGATCCCAGAACCTAGAATTGCCATGGTAATACCAAAGTACTGGAATACTTTGAATCTGTGGGTTATCCTCATAAAAACTCCAGCCACAACACCGAACACGCATAGTGACATAGTCATGGTGTTATTGTAGTAGGTCCAGTTCTGTTCGCTCCAATCCTTGACAATGTACACAAAGGAGGATTGATAAACCAGTGGAATCATGCCAGCAAACTGGTAAAAAAAGTTGATGACAACAGATGCAACAAGGGTTCTGTTAAGGCATCTTTTGGGAACGACAGGGAATGGGGCCCAGATTGACTCGTAGACAAAAAAGAAGATCACGAGTAAACCGCCAACAACAAACATAGCAATCAAACTAGGGTTTCTCCACTGATCGTCTGCACTGTCGTACAACGAAAAAGGCAACAAAACCAAAGAGAAGCCGAAACCGAGAATAAGCAAGCCAAAAGCGTCCACCTCAATGATAACTCGCCACAAAAGCTTTTTCCAGTTTTTCTTGAAACCGATTTCTTCGGAATAGTCCGTTTTCTCTTGTTGTCCAAGGTACTCATGAGCCTTACCCTCGTACAAAAACATGATGATTGTAGCAGGTGAAAGCACCACTGGCATGATAATGCAAAACATACCGTATCCCCATCTCCAGCCCGAAGGACCCAAGTCCTGAACTATATATCCAGCATACCAAGTATTGATGATATAAGGAGTAGCCAAGATGGATGTACCGAGAGCTCTCCATTTTAGTGAGGTCATATCAGCCACAATGACTGAGTTTAAGAAATCCACACCCGAGCTTCCGGCTGCTGATAACGCAGATCCGACGATGTAAGCCGAAATAGTGTTACTGGAAGCGACTATAATATAGCCGATAACGTAAAAAAACATGGATATGGTATAAGTGGCAGGTCTTGACACAATATTGGCTGTTCTTGCCCAAACAGGCTTGGAAATACCGTTGATAATTTGCACAGCAATATTTAAGGTACCAAGACCCATAGAATGATGTCTGAACGCAGAAGTTGCCCATGGCTGCAAACTGTATGTGACAGCCCAGTCAAGGGAGGATGCCCAAGCACAGAGAAGCACCGAAACACCCAAAATGATTCTCATACGAAGGCCATTCTTGTGAGTGTACAAGATCTTTTTGAGTGCTTCCACACGGTAAACACCTCTGTCTTTGATAACTTCGGCATCGACATCAATTTTTGTGGTTGCGGCATTTTCATCAACGCTCCTGGAGCGTTCCTGAAGATCCTTCTGCGCCTTCGTGTCGATGACCAACGATTCGGAATTGGACCCCCTTGATTCTTCGTGGTTCATTTTGCTCTTCTGATGAAAATTCCGGAGAATTCAGGAGCTTTTTATTGACAATGAGGGACCGAACAACGGCCTCTGGAGAAAACCCAGAAAAAACGAGGCCAATTAAAACGAGGCTTTCAAGTAGATTCAATTAGAGCCGTGCGAGACGTGTTCGTTTAGTAAGCGGGAAATGCTTTTGAATGGTTGAATTGAGTTCATGACAGAAATTCGATTTTCGAAAGACCGTAAATAACATTTTTCCTTTCTCAAAGTATCGATCTTTCGGTGATCTTTATCGTTTCTAGATCAGATATAGAATGCATGGCGAGACGCACAGCGGCTTGGCCATTGATGCAGTGGTGCATAGCAAGATTTCAGCCATACCAAGCTGGCTTAAAATTTCCAAGCTGCGTGTCCATTAGGACGTCATTGGCCAAAACCTCGCACCCTTTTGCCGTGTATGGATAGCGTTCCACATCACTTGAAGGGTATTTTTGCAGCAATCCAAAACGTGCCCAGGCTAACTGATTAATGGGCAAGTAGGAAAGCCTTCTTGGTAAGACTTCGACGACCAATATCTATTGGGAAGGGCAGCATGTGACAGTATTAAGAGTCTTTGTAGGTTCGAACATATAGTTGATACAAGAGTTGTATCATTTCTGGACAGATCTAAGCTTTAACAAGAAACTCTCAACCTTCAAGCTTCAATAATGTGACATTCTCTTCCGCAAATTAAATCACGAAAAACTTTAACCAACCTGGTTTTTATAGTCCTCAATTCAGGGCATGATTCGAGGAGCAGTAAGCCATTCGCTCATCATGTAAGAGGAGATGCTTCATTCAATTGTTCAAACGGGACGCAATGCTTCAGAGGGCATTTGCTTCAAGAAGGAAAGCCGTTTGAATATAACAGTATTTTGAACGTTTGGGATCAGGAGGAGAATAAGTGTGCTATCAGCGGACCGCTACCTGCAAACCATTCGTTAGCGTCAGGCACGAAGCTGTCAAAAAACTGTCAGAAAGCCGTCAATGTATGAGGGCAATCACATGAGCATCAAGTGGATTGTACATTCAGCCCAAGGCCAGGTCAGAGAGTTTTAGCGACGCTCCCACATATGAAGTGTGAAGAAACCCTTTTAGTCCCTGGAGACACGAAATGTAACAACATCGCCGAATACATGTTCTTGAGACAAGGCTGTCTTCATAAGCTTGGAACTCGAAGCTCTAGTGAGGCAGAACCGTAAAGGCAGGCACGCTTACTTCTCTGAAAGATTGAGTCCGATCGATCAAGGAATCACATGGAAGTTGTGTCATAAATGGTCTTTGACCATATTTCGTGCCTGAAGGTGTCAGATGTTGCCTAACCTCGGTAAGTTTCATTTAGAAGTTCCCGCTGAACAAGAATGCATAGCCAATGGTTGCTCGTCAATTGCTGTCTTTGAACAGGTTCCCTGTACTTGTTCACGGTGAAGTCGTGACAGTTCAACTTATTATGTGAGAAGGGAACGTTCAGAAATTATCAGCTTGGCAGAAGGCAAGGCAACGGTGTAAGGATTGTAGACCTCTTGTGTGCTTGACATCGACAATTAAGGTAACCAGAGTCTCATTCAATCGTTATCCTTGTAAAGACTGCGGGTTGTTGAGATAGCAGTGTAGGAGTCAGCAAAAGCCGCGAACAAGTCAGGCTTTTACGAGCGGCTGAAGTGACACTGATAAGATTTAAAGATGGCGAGTGGACCATAAATAATTGAAATTTTGGTTAGCTCCAGAGGCATCAACATTGCTGAGCGAGGTTATATAATACATCGGCTAAAAATATCCATTTCATTGCTCCTTAACTTTAGTGCTACTTGCAGCAGAGGAGTTGACGCAGTTCATAGAATACGCGTGAGAGCCTTCTCTGTTCGAAGAGTGTCACTTATGCAAGGCCCACATTTGCTGAAATGGACTGCAGTTAGTTGTCGAGAGGTGTAGATGTGATCATTCCTTCATAGAATTGCCGCAGCGTATTACATCAATCCGCGCTTATGCTGGATATTTAAATATAAATATGAGATGCTTTAGCTACTTCTTTTTTCAAAGTTCATCAGAAATTCTACTACTCTGGACATGATCATTGAAAGTGTTTTATTGGCGCTCAATGGCCTTTCCGCAGTCATCATAGGTTTCAATCTCCCATTTCCTATTGTGAGGATATATCCAGAAGACCCAGACTTATCGTGGCTCGATATCATCAACCAACTTATTTTTAAAATTGAGAAGTACAACAAGGGTTCCACAGAAGGAGCGTCGAAGTACCTTCCTGCAGAATTGCCAGTTGGCGACGTTCTCTACTCATTCTATCTATGGGGGATGGTAAAGAGCGACAAGAAATCGAACAAAAAAGTCTTTTTTGAGGGTGATGGCCTTAGAGTCGTCCCACTTCTTGTTCGTGATGTCATATCACAGGTTCAGAGCTCAACCGAAGTGAAGAATTCTGAAGGCTGGGAGAACATCGTTCAAAACTCCTTGAAAAGAGCCCAAAGAAGGGTGAAGAATGGCGTTTATTTCGACACAGATGGGCAAGGTATTTCCGAACAGGATCGTAAAACCGCTTCAGGCTTCTCAAAAATTTACTTCACCCCCTCCCAGGAAGCTGCTGCCCATAAACAACGCTTTTTCTTCCAATCCATCATTTCCGTTCTTGCACTCTCTTGGCTCGTGTTTGCGCAACATAAACTTGGAGCGCTTTGGGGCTTATTTTGGGTAATCCTGAACCTTAGTTCCACTTTCACCTTTTTCAAGATGGATACCGACACACACTGTTTCGACAACCGCTATGACATCTTGAAAAACAACGACTTTGCGTACAGATCTGGGTCGTTGTATATTCTCCAACTGCTTATATTCATTGGGGGTTGGGCAGGAATGTACGTCTCCTTCGTTCTTCAGCTTATCGATTATTGATTGAGCTTCATTTTAGACCCTTCTCGACCGAAGGGGCGGTGTGAGTTTATTTCCATTTTATAGCATGGTTCATTTAAGTTCCTCAATCTGCCTTAGTCTAGCTATGAGGTTCGTAGGGCCATTTGCTTTCATTGTAGAAACCAGGTTCCTCAATGAGAAATACGTGCCTATGCATTACCTTTATAATCGCCTGGTGACTAAAGCTGTTGACTCAATGATACATTTTTATTAAATCTTTGGAAATTTTAATTACCTCAAAGTCACCTACATAGAGAGATACTTTTTGATGTTCGTGTCACCGAAGCCAGAGGACGGCTAAGTGTCGTTCGGCTAACCGACTAGTTGCATATCCCCGGATCGGTTATCTCGCTACAGTTGGAAGCTAACGCTTCCCTGCGCTCAATCATGACATAGTACCACAAAATGTTCATGCGATAACAACAATAAGCGCAAATAGGTATACAAGGTAAAATTTGAAGCTGTCAATTTCCTTATCAAGAATTTGACGAAGGAGCTCTGATGTCAGCTAACTACTCTTCTATAGAGAAGGCCTGAAGTGGACCCTAAGATATCTCAGAAAGAGGCTCTTAAAAAGCCACGAACTTTATTCTTTCTGCTGGTTGAAGTTAAGTAAGATAAACCACACAGGTGATTTCCATTTAAATGGAGACCCTAATTGAAACCTTGAAAGTAACCATGTGGTGGCAATGGCATTTATTATCTCACGTCTTTCTTTTGTATCACTGTTGGAACCCCTTTTTGTGTTTCGTTCTTGTTCCAATGCTCGCTATCATAAGCTAAGAATTTTAAAAAGGGAATAATGAATAAAGTCTCAAATGTAGATCATGATGACTGATAAGCTATCGTGGAACGAGAAAAAATTACCAAAGAAGAGCAAAATAAATCTCACAAGGTGGCCTGGAAATCTTTCCCCACTATGGTTTTTAAGCGACATACTGCGTCTCATGCGAGCTGCAAGCATGCCCTCAGGAAGGACAATATGCATATGCCAAATAAAATTGAGTTCTTGCATGCACAGAAATACATGAGATGCAACCTCACATATTTGGCTATAATGACAGTTGGAACTCGTAATCTTCAGTCAGAATCCAGTAGTACTGACTCATCTGCTGTGATTTTCAACCCACCATCTGGCTCTAACCGTGTGCGAGTCTTGAGTCCTTACATTATTCAACTAAGCTTTTAAATGCAGCTAATACCTCAACTTTTGACATCCTACATATCATTCACATTACATTCGGTTATGAGCCGGGCGTCTCAGCCTATCACGGCTTGAAAACGTGAGTGCATGAGGCGTCGGCAAACACTGCGGAAAGTGAAGACCAATTTTCGGCTGATTCAATTTTATAAAATTTCACATAATTACTGAAACAGAATGTAAAAGATAAAACTAACTATCAAAGAGTAAAGCTGCAAACGACTTCACATGCCCTTCAGCAACAGAGGCAACATAACAAAATTTATTAGTCGCACTTATCTAATATCGAAGCACATTAAAGGTTATTGGCAAAGTCAGCATACTGGCCACCCAAAGCATTGTAGACCCCAACTATTGTACTGCGTTTGTCAGCCAGATCGATATCCTGATGATCGCCACCATAAGTGAGAAGGAGAAGATCTTCCACCAACTCTTGTGGATCTTTACCAGGGTAAATGTTCACGTTTTGTATTCTTTCCTTTGCCTCGTCATCAAGACCCGACCAAAGGCTTGAAACGTCTGCCGCCTCGATGTACCCAAGACCTAAATGCTCACCAATATTTCCGTCGACAAGGGTGGGTTCAGATTGTTGTTCAGCTGCTGCTCCAAAAATGAGGCTCACCAAAGGTAACAAGTCGAATATAGCGAGATGCATTTTCTCCTTGATATGAGGCTTCGGCGGGGATGTCTACAATTATATACCCAGCAAGAAATCGGTGCGTGAGGCACAGTTCACAAGTGCGGCATTAAAATTAAATAACCCTCTGTGCTTACACCCCTATTCACGTTCATTCTTTTCAAATTTTTATTCCAATTTCAAGAAGTGGTCGAGCTGTAATCTTTTCCACACAAGACCAGATAAAGGTTTGTAATATGAAGAAAGACACGTTCAGATTTCTCAATCAGGATCCGTCAGATTACAAGCTTTTGGAATCTCATGAATCGCCACATTGTAGTATATACCCTACAAGGCCACAATTCACGGCAAGACTTCGTTCATTTGTAGAATAATGTGAAGTTTCAGGTGAAGCAAGAGATGAATATCTGAAGTCGAAACGTTGTGATAGTTTCGGGTGATGATATAGCATGGAATATTTTTTTCAAAGGGTGAAGTACATGTGAGACTCAAACCTGTGCCCAAAATGCGCCAGCACCGAACATTCAGCAACCCCAACTTACAATTGTCCGCCGTTAAAACTCCCAGTGTAAAGCAAGACATTTTGCTATTCTTATGTCAAGATTGAGCTTGGGCTGGGTATAGACATTCTCGTTTCTGTTTTCTTCTTCCATTCTTAAGCTTATCTGCAACAGTGCCCATTCAACCTCAAAGATTGCCAGTACTTTAAATGAGGAAGAAGATTCTAAAGAACATGTGATTGCCAATAGATTAGGGGAAGGAGAAGTCCATTCGGTAAGCAAAGAGAACTAATTCTTGAAGAGAAATGAAAACTATAACAGAAGATAAGAGAAGGAATGAAAGAAATACAGAACTTCGAAGTGGCCTAAATATATTTCACTAGGGTTGTCTTTTAGCTATTGCACTTCCTTTCACTTTAATGTAAGCCGCAAGCATCGAACTGGAAACACTATGCATGTGTCAAAACGCCTCATGCGCCTCTCGCATGACAAGGCTTGGGAGACTCAGCCTTTATACAGTGCCGCTTGAATGTTGAAAAAAAGGAAGTATGATTTCAAAAAGCTTCTTTATGCCTAGTACAAAGAAGTCTCGAGAGGGTTAATCAACATGGCTTTTTCTCTGATGTTCGGAAAAGGCAATCGAAAACGCGGGCAAAAGAAACCGAGGCTGTGTGCTCTCTGCAACTTCACTTAAATCGGCATTTGGCTCCTGAGAGGTGACTGGAGCATTGATGGTTAGGGAAGCACCCGCCTGGTTGTGCATAGCACTACTTAAAAATTCGAAGCTACTCTGGAGTAGCACGTCATAGAGTCGCGAACAAAAGCATACTTTAGTTCACACTATTCCGATAAACAGAAGTCAGGCGTCAGCTTTTCAACAAATACTTACTGCTAATTCAAGAAAGCTTCACAGTTCGTGGTGGTGGAACAAAGCCCTGGCTGATGTTCATCAGTTGATTTCTGCTGGGGATAGCACCTAATCAGTGTTTACTCAACTTTTTTACCCCATAGGCCAAGTCATAGACTCCATTTACGTTAATAACACCGAATCCGCTGATGACTGGATAAACAAATATGTCAGTTGAATGAAGAGTCGACAGGTGAGGGTGAGGATCTTTAAACTTCCACAGACCACTGCCTATGGTAGCTTTGCTGAAAAGCGTGCTCCCAATTACAGGAGCTTCTGTAGCGCCAAAAGTCATTGCCAACAAATTTTCCACGAAATTTAATCACCACTCGAAAATTCAGGTTTATTCATCTGAGCAATGGCACACATAAAAGATATAGATCCACGATCAGCGTGCTTGTTCAAGTTGTTGTCTTTTGGAGCGTGGTTCTTGTCCAAAAATGCGTCGTTCGGACTTAGATAAATAAGCTTTTGAATTTATTTGGTTTCTCAACACTCTTCTATAAAAGAGCTGATAACTTGGATTTTCTTTCTGTAAGGGATTGAGTGGGTATGGAAATCGCAGTTGTTGCAACGCCTATCTCAGGAACCAAACTCGGAGACAGAAATTTGACCAGAGGAACAATTTGCGAATATTTACTAAAGCTACCATTACCAGTCTATGATTATTCTTCCAAAGTTATGAATTTTCATTTTTAAAAGGCTCATTTCTGTTGCATCCCAGTTTCGCAAATGATATACACAATGAACACGAGTTTTTGGAATTAGCCAGTAATTGAAAACTTTTTTTAAGGGTGCCAAAGTATTAAGCACTTTGATAAATCCGGTCATTATACTTCACAAGCCAGTAGTTAATGTCCTACTTCAAAGATTTTTCAAACGCTCCTTGAATTTGATTAGAATGTTTTTTCAAGTTGATGTCTTTTGAAGCGTTGTTCTTCAGAAATGATTGAACGCCCACTTTGCTTTCTGCTTGATGTCGGTCAGCGTGGGCTTACATTCCCAACTTCTTCTAATTATCTTGTAATCTGGGCTATCTTGTCTCATTGTAGGTCCTCATTTGGAGTGACAACCGTTTGGTGATCCATGATGTTGTCGAAATGGGAATGGCAAAGGAGCAACTAAATGGCGATCATCGGATGAAACCCAGACAGAAAATAGTATTCTATTCCTCCAGTTGATTGGCTTCTTACTAATACTAAATTTGTTGCCCTATGGAATTTTCCGGCCCTTCTGGTTCAATGAAGGAGATGCCTTGAACCCCAAAATTTCTGCGAACATTTTATGACCTTGAACGCATGGCTTCGTGTGGCAAATAAGCAAATAGAAAGAATTGGGCAATCGGCTTATGTGACTGCAAGGGTTTTGCGGAACTCTGCGTCAACGATATGCATGTGGGACACTTTGTTTGATGCAAGTGAGCACAACAGGCCAGAATAGCCAGCCATAAGATTTCTGAGTCTTTTGTCCATGGTAGCTCCGTATTGGCCATGGCTTCAAGGTTTGAAATGCCCGTGGAGGTCATCTGGTAGGAGAGGTGTTTCAAACCCTTCTGTGGTTAATTCGACTACATGTTTTGTGCTTATAGTGGTTACGGCATTATATTATTAATTCACCGATAAAACAAAGAAAAAGAAAGTCATAAATGCGTTGAATTTGACAACGGGGTAGGCAGCATTTGATCTAATGAAGTTTTTCAAACGTGGTCGTGACTCCCAAGCTAGAATACCCTATTTTCAGTGAGAACAATTATTTAGGGATAAAAAACTTGGTCATCGGTGAGCTCCTATTAGCTTTCAAGTAGTACCGTGCTAATAAATTATTTGATAAACGAGCGCTCTGCGGCTTGGTGGCTCATTGTAGAAAGCAGCTCGCTAATAAATTTACGACACGATTGTCGCCCTTGTATTCCTGCCTGATAACAATCATGACCTGGCTGGGGATACTCTCATTGGAAGTCTATTCCAAATACTCAAGACCGATATGCCGAGTTTCGGAAAAGACAGATTTGGAAACCAATCACTGGTGCGCCTTGAGTGACAGGTAAGTGCATGAACAGCCGTGGATAAATTTAGTCGACATGCGCAATAGTTATCTCTTGCATGAAGAGGCATTTGTCGCATGAAGCATGGCGCTGAACATAAGGGAGGATTGGATGGATACACCTTGCAACCCAGCTCCAACGCCACGAGGTGTCTGTTTTTACAAGAAAGCCCGCATCCCAAACGCCCACCCCTGCGCATGTGCGCCCCCTCCCGACAGGGGAAAGGGCATAAGTAGTTGCGGGAATCTCCCACCACAAACCCTTTCTTTCTAGTCTCAACCCCACCCCATTGCACTTAGCGCGCCGGCATACGAAGATCTGGAGTTGACCAAACTTAGCTGCGTACAAAGAAGTTTTATCGAATACCGTGAGGTGAATAACCTTGAGAGACACAGAATGAACTTATTGTATATTATTTTATGCATATTGGGTATAGCTGCGGCAATCCCTGAGACTATATCGTATAGATATAGTGATTTAGGTATGTTGGATCGCGACGGAGGCACGGCCATTGACTCTTTTAATTTGTTGCGATGTTTACAGCTTTTTAATGTAACCAATGGCACATATGCCGCGGTTAACAGTGACGAGCAATTAGTTATAGTCAATGTGAATGGGTTTGTGAATCATACGAAATTGAAGGAGGATCTAGGTAAATGTTATTCAAACATGGGTGCGGCATTAGCCATAGAATTAGTCAATGGAGTTGACATTTATGATAATGGTTATGAAAGAATAGATTTGAGCAAGAGGTTGAACAAAAATCAGGTGTCGAAGTTTGCAAATGTTGCAAGGAATGTCATGACTGGTATGAGTCACAACGAAACATCAGCATTTGATAAGGAAAGTGGTATTATGGATACTCTTGGTGGCTTACAGGCCAGGAGTAAGTATCTAGCATACTACTCGATGCGGGTTACTTTGAGCAGGAACAATTGCAATAGCAATGAGGAAGTGGACCCTGTTCCATCTCCCCTTCTCAGAGGCTTGGAGTCCCGTGGTGCCTTTGCTGCACTGGAGGTCATCACAGCGAAAGAATACTCGCAGCGTCGTTTGGCAGCGAGTTGCGGATGGGATAAAAAGGAAGCTTGCCTGAAATAGGTCAGCTTGCCGATTGAATCCCATTTACGATGACCTCGGCAATATGGCCCTGTATGCGATAAACCTTGCCCTTCTTGCAAATAATCTTATATCAGCGTTTAAAACGGTTCATCGCGTAGTTCTAAGGAATTTGTTTGGTTTTGTGACGAAGCAACACATAGCTTGTCAAAATTGCTCCCCTACTCATCCCAAAGCGGACCACAAGACTTCCTGGGAGTGCAAGAACAGCCAGAGTACTATGCACCAGAAACATAAATTCTACTTATTGAAAAATAAAAAATACAAGTTGCAAGAGCTTATACCAAGGGTTGATGGCTGCAAAAACGTACTGCATGCGCAGCCATAATTACGAGCTCGTATTTTCTGTTATAGATAAGCCTCTTGCATTTCGTCAATTTTCCAGATCAGATTGGTCACCTGTTCAAAGCAATATGAGACGTAGGGGAAGCGATTTCCTGGCAGAATCGAACCTTAATCATGAAGTAATACCCGAAGAAAGCCAAACGGAACTTGCGTCCACTGCCCCAGCATCTCGAATGGCTAAGATAATCGAAATGTTAAGAAACGCTAAGCCTGAACCAGTTCCTGATATTGAGCTTTTTCCCATGTCCGGCGATATGATGTATGCTGATGAGTACTTATACCATAAACCGTCTACTGATGAGCTCGGCGTGGTAAAATCTCCTATCACTGAAGGCAACCTAAGACCGATCACAAAAGGGCGCCGGTATTGTAGGGCCGGAATAAGAACAGCAGAGAATGAGCTACTATGCACGGACGACAAGCCACTGCGAGCTTTTCACTTCCTGGGGGAAGCCATTGAGCTTTCACAAGAAACCTTTGATACAGCTCTAAAGATCGCAAAAGCCGAATCTCCTTATGGGTACGAGATTGACTTTAGCAGCATGATTGAATACATTACATTCTCACAGAATAATATACATTTGGGTAGGGGCTACCACGGACCCCTCTTCATGGCCAGACTTAAGGAGTTTATAGCTGGAAAGGCGCTGTATGAAAAAATAGCAGAATGTGATACTTTCGAAGATTTGGCTGTGGAAGGAGATATCTTATCCTACGCTGGTGACTTTGAGGTTTTAGTCATAACGGGAGAAAAAAGAACCACTTGGGATCTAGGAGTTACCATATACCGCTTGTTTCGCGTCTTGCATGAAAAGACCTTGAAAATGGTCGTTGTGACTGAGAAAGCCATAGAAATTAGGGACTTGAATATGGAGACTTTTGAGTGGAGCGAAGAGATTGTGAGATATCCTCGCAAAGGGTACCTTCAGTCATTCAGCTTCATCCGTGATGGTGTTCTAGTTGCAGAGGAAAGAGAAGGTCAGTTTGTGGTTATTGATCTAGAAAATGGAAGTTCAGAGTGCTTGGAGTTGCCCGAATTTCAAGGTCTTCCATTCCGAGACCACTTCAATGTGGTTATATTCGATGAAAGCCAAAAGAAGATGTACTTACTGATGGAGTACGGTACTTACGTTGCCGATATGTGATCTGCAAACAAACGAGAAATGGAGGTCTTTTATGGACCGGTCTTTGCTGATGAAGTAAACTCTTTTTCGTCGTAGTAGCGTGGAGGTGGTAATGAGTCTTGGTGATTTTCGTTAAAGACAGCAATTCGTTCAACGAGAGCAAGTCTTACCGACTGAAGCGACAAGATAGAAAGCTTTAGTTTCACGATGAGGAAGTAGTCTCTGTAAAAGGTCTCCGAGACAACCGAAGGAGCCAATTCAGGGATTACGCACAGTGTGACATCATCGGGCACTGTCACCATTTGCTCTTCGTTAGTCATATTTGTTAAGGATTCAGATATGTTTCGGGTTCAGGAGATTGGATAGGCATTTTTCGGTAGATTGCCCGAGATTAAGGCTTCAGCTTACTGTTTAACTTCAATAGTCTCCTCTACGAGTACGAGCTTTCCTGTTGGCGTAGAAACGAGTAGTTACACACTGCGACGCAACAATCTGCTTGGCAAGGTTGGAGTTTATTCTGCAAAATGCTGGAGATGAGGCATGGACCTCTTTGTACAGCACCAAGCGGCTCCATGAGGCGAATCGATAAAAGCCTGAATTTTGGAGACGATTTGTAAAGTATCATTTTTGTTCCTTGCTCAACTTCGCACAGAAAAGACACATAGTAAAGGTGCATCTTATAAAATTTGGTCATAATGAAAAAGCTCTTTAATTTGTCCTTTTCACGCTGATTCAGGCAATAAAATGTAATTGGATATCCAGATTACCTCAACCTTATTCTATGACAAACCTCTTCATGATACGCTGGAATGGAGAGAACTTTTGTTCGACATTTTGAGGTGGTCACAACTACCAGATTGTTTAGTGCTCCTCGAACTGCGAACTTGTACTGCATCTTTATAGCCCACAGTGCGAAGAAGACTGACGCGTATTAGCAGCTTTGCAATCTAAGAACTCTCTATGAAGTACATGGTCATCTACATCTGCCGAAAGTTAAAAGATATTCGATTTCAGATCTATATATCCTTACGTACAATATGAAAATCATCTACCATCAACGCAAGTTCCTCTGAGCAAGTGTGGTGGAGCTTCGGGATTCTCAAATAAACACGCTCCTTCCTCACAATCGTCTTGTCCCCCACATTCTTCACCAAAAGCAAAGACACTGGTAGCGAAAAGTGCGATCAAATAAAGTGAATGTTTATACATTTAAAAATGAAGTGTGATATTTTTTTTTTTGAAGAGGTGGATATTGGATTACTTATAGTGCTCGAGCAGAGAGCTAATCACGGTTTTTGTTAGTGGTTTTTTTTTTCTTGTTTTCTAAGCCTTATCTTTGACAGGTTTATTGCGCCTTGATTTTTGCGCTTTGCATTGAGATTAGAGGCTTGATGATTCTCTCCAGAGCAGCACAGAGCCTCAGAACATGCCGTTGGTAAGCCGAAGGTAGTGTAACCACAGGTAACAATGGAAGCATTACACTTCCTTCACCAATTATAAGTGCACTTTCGACAATTTTCGACCGAAAAAGCTGAAAACTGGCCTCCTTTGTACGGCCCCATGAAGATACAAGCGGCACCAAGCGGCACCATCTACAGTTTCGGCGAAGCCGAAAGTGATAGAAAGCGCAAAAGCAGTGGGCCACCCGATCTTTGATAACGCTCCGTAACGCTCCAAAGCTGAGTGGCCAACAACAAATCTTCAATTCTCTTTGCAATTGAAGCATTGTCTATGAAAGTTGTTTCGATTCAGAAGCTTGATTGTTGAAAGTAATGGGCGGAAATTAATCTGCCGAGCCTGTTCGAATTTCCTCCCTAAACCTGATGAAGCTTTTAGATACCCTCTTAGCTGCATACTCCTGGAGTTCCTCGAAAGTGACGGTATTCTTGTCACCAATCACCGACAAGTGAACGATTTCGTAGTCGTCAGGGTTTCGGATTTGCACATCGTACTGGGCAAAATTGTTCTTCCTCAAGTATCGTGGGCTAAGCTGACCAAGGACTGCCACCTTTGTCTTTCCAGGAGGATTTCGATTCAACAAGATGACAATGTAATCATCTTCGCTGACCCTGTAGACACACAGTTTTGTATCATAGAAGCAAAGCTCGTCGTAGCTTTCGATATAATCGTCGTAAAAGGCAAATTTGATATAAACTTCCTCTTTCTTTCCAAATGTGTACAACTTCCTGTTAAAAACGCTCACGTTAGGCCATACATTAACATCAGGGACCACTCTCTTTGTGGTTTTCACCAACCATTTGTCCTGCCAAGAGCTCATATAATCGTGTAAGGTATGTGCGAGAAAGTGTTCGGCTTTTATACTCAGGGCATACCAAAGGCAAGGTTCTTGGGGTGTCTGGGTGTCTAAAGATCAGTAGACTGTTCAATTCACGACGCACGCAGAATGTTTCTGAAGCTCCCGAAGGGTCTTTATTCGCCTACTGACTCCTTCACTGGATTGGAGAAGCTATTCTAGCCATCAGTTGGCTTTTAAGTTTAACGGTTGAAGGATAATGGGGTCTCAATCAGAGATATTTGGGGTTGATAGAAAGTAGAATAGAATTCTCGGTAGATTGCCCGAGATGAAGGCTTCAGCTTACTGTTTGACTTAAATAGTCTCCTCCACGAGTGCGAGCTGTCCTGTTGCCGCAGAAACGAGTAGTTGCAAAAATATGACGCAACTATCAGCTCGACAAGATTGAAGTTGATTCTTCAAAATGCTGAAAACGAGCATGGCATCTTTGTACAGCACCAAACGGCTCCACGAGGCGATTCAATGAACGTTTGAATTTTGGAGACGTGTTAAAAAGTATCCTTTTCAACTAAAGTATCCTTTTCAACTTCGCACCAGATTTACACAGTGAAGGTGCATTTTCTTAAAGTTTAGTCATCATGAAAAAAATTTCTGAATCATCTTTCTCACGATCATTTTGTCAATAAGATGTCACTATATGTCTAGATGGCCTCGACCTATTCCTACTTAAAACCTCTCTCTGACACATTGGAATGGAGGAAACTTCTACTCGACATTTTGAGTTGGTCACAACTACAAGATTGCTTAGTGCCACTCGAACTCTGCATCTTCGTATCCTGCAGTGCAAAGAAGATAGGCACATATAAGCAGCTTTGCAGAGTGTGATCTAAAAAAGTGAATGTTTATACATAAAAAAAAATGAAATAGGATACTTTTTCTTGAAGAGGTGGCTATTGAAGAGTTGGATATTGGATTACTTGTAGTGCTCGAGCAGAGAGCTAATCGCGGTTTTTGTTAGTGGTTTTTTTTTTTTTTTTTTTAAGCCTTATCTTTGACAGGTTTATTGCGCCTTGATTTTTGCGCTTTGCATTGAGATAAGACGCTTGATGATTCTCTCCAGAGCAGCACAGAGCCTCAGAACATGCGATAAGCCCAAGGCAGTGTAGTTCCAGGCAATAATGAAAGCATTACACTTCCCACACCAATCTTATGCGCCAATCTTATGCACACTTCCAACAAACTTCGACCGAAAAAGCTGAGGATTGGCCTTGAAGATACAAGTGGCACCACCGCGGCACCACCGCGGCACCACCCACCATTTCGGCGAAGCCGAAAGTGATAGAAAGCGCAAAAGCAGTGGGCCACCCGATCTTTGATAACGCTCCAAAGCTGAGTGGCCAACAACAAATCTACAATTATCTTTGCAACTAAAGCACTCTCTATGAATTTTTTTCAATTCAGAAGCTTGATAGGTGCAAGTTATCGAGGGAGTTGCTCTGAAGAGCCTGCTCCCATCTCCTCCCTAGACCTGATGACGCTTTAAGATACTCTCTTAGCTGCATACTCCTGCAGTTCCTCGAAAGCGACGGTATTCTTGTCAAGAATAACCGACAAGTGAACGTATTCGTAGTCGTCAGGGTTTCGGAATTACACATCGTGCTGTGCAATGTTGTTTCTTTTCAAGTATCGTGGGCTGAGCTGACCAAGGACTGACCTTTGTCTTTCCAGGAGGAATCCGATTCAACAAGATGACAATGTAAAATCTTCGCTCACCCTGTAGATACACAGTTTTGTATCATAGAAGCAAAGCTCGTCGTAGCTTTCGATATAACATCAGGGACTACTCTCTTTGTGGTTTTCACCAACCATTTGTCCTGCCAAGGGCTCATAAAATCGTGAAAGGTATGTGTGAGGAAAGGAGTCCTCCAAAATCTTCTTCGAAGAATTGCAATTAGATATATCGCCAAACTTTGACAACATCCCAGCAATCACAGGACCTCAATTCTTCCGCTCTGGGCTGTCGATGGAAAGACATATTCCTGACGGGGAAAGTGAGTATCGGGAAACAGGATATAAGGGTAACAGTGTTTTTGAAAACGAGATTCTAAGGATCTTTCCGGACACTGGCTGGCCCGAGGTGCTAAGGGATGTCTGGGTTTTTCTTAGGGATGTCTGGGTTTTTTTAGGGATGTCTGGGTTTTATTAGGGATGTCTGGGTTTTTCTTAGGGATGTCTGGGTTTTTTCTTAGGGATGTCTGGGTTTTTCTTAGGGATGTCTGGGTTTTTCTTAGGGATGTCTGGGTTTTTTCTTAGGGATGTCTGGGTTTTTTTCTTAGGGATGTCTGGGTTTGTCTGGGTTTGTCTGGGTTTTT
>PPOB02000028.1:0-19535 GCA_003708405.2 Candidozyma heveicola
TGGTCAAAGAACCGTCGGAGTCAGTAGTAACGATGACAACACCGGAGTCAGTCTGAGTGTTTCCATCGGAGTCAGTGGTGGTCCAGGTAGTAGTGTACTCGGTTTGACCATCGGTATCAGTAGCACCAGGGAACTGAGAAGTAGTGGTAGTCAAAGAGCCATCAGAGTCGGTGGTGACGATGACGACACCGGAGTCAGTCTGAGTGTTTCCATCGGAGTCAGTGGTGGTCCAGGTAGTAGTGTACTCAGTCTGACCGTCAGTATCAGTGGCATCAGGGAACTGAGAAGTGGTAGTAGTCAAAGAACCGTCGGAATCAGTAGTAACTATAACGACACCGGAGTCAGTTTGAGTGTTTCCATCAGAGTCAGTGGTGGTCCAGGTAGTAGTGTACTCAGTCTGACCGTCGTCGGTAGAACTCTCTTCGGAAGTAGCAGCGTCAGAAGTCTCCTCAGAAGAAGTCTCTTCAGAGGATGTAGCAGCGTCAGAAGTCTCCTCGGAAGTCTTCTCGGAGGAAGTAGCAGCCTCGGAAGAGGAAGTCTCCTCAGAAGTCTCCTCGGAAGAAGTTTCAGTAACAGACAGCGATTCAGCCTCAGAAGAAGAAGCAGTCTCCGTGCTGGAGACACTCGAAGACTCCTCAGGCTCTAAAGGTGGCTCGGGGAAGTCCTCACACATACAGACATCTGGAACGTCACCACTGTATTGGCCGTTGTAGGTGATTCTGGTACCAGTGTTCAAAATACCGTTGGTAGCAAAGTTGGAGTTCTGGTAGCCGTCACCAATGTGGAAGGCAAGCTTGAACACGCCCAAGAAGAAGGAAAGCGTCAACACACCGTCAACGTAGTTGAAGGAGTCGAAACCAAGAGAAACTCTGATGGTGTTTCCACCACCGAAGCCCACCACAGTGTAGGTCTTGGTTCCGGTCAAGGAAACGTCCAAACCAAGCACAGAAACCATGGAGGAGGGGTCCGACAAGTAGATGGTCTGGTCCTCGTCAATGAACCAAGGACTGAGTTGGAGCTGAAGCGTGGCGTCCTGGCCCACATTGATACAGCCAGTACCCTCAATGGAGGTAGTCTGGTCCCAATTCATGTTGACAAGACACACTGTACCGTCGTTCTGAACACGGCCAAGGGTCTGGGAGATGGTGATACTGGAAGAAGTACCAGAGGACTGGACAAAGTGGATTCTGCCCTGGTTCTGCCAGTTGGTAGTCGAACCGAGAGTCACTGGAGAAAGCAACGAGTAGCCGCTAAGACCGAACCACATGTTACCGGTGTTGAGGAACTCTCCAATGGAGTTCAAGTTGTAGTTACTCACAACACTAGCACGAGACGAGTTGAAAGCCAAGTCTCCCAGGTTCTTGATGGTACCAGAAATGATGGTGACCGAAGCAGCCAAGCCGTTGTTTGAGGTGACGTAGAAACCACCCTCGTTGTTCAAGTTGCCAGCAAGAGTGGTAAGAGCATTGTTGACAATGGAGTATTAGACGCCAGGGTTGATGTTAAGATCACCAATGGCAAGGTTGACTGGGTTGATGGAGATGACATTTTCTGTGATCGTCAAGCCCAAAGCTGTGGCGATGTAGAGGGCCGCCGCAAGCCAGGAGAAATTGGTGAAACTCATGGTGGGGAGCTACAGAGGGGATACGGGTACTTTTATAGTCGACTCTATATCGCCTGGAGTTCAGGCTGTTCTGAGGCATGCTCTTTCTGGACTAGGCCTGAAGATCACTTTTTTGCAGCCGCTCCTGCACACAGCGCGGTGCATACGCTGGAGAGGCAATGCGTGCAGAACTAACTCTCGCTAGGGTCTCTCATGCGTGTGGGGCCACGTATTGAAGTGGGCTTGAAAAACGTATAAGTGCCTAAGATGCAAGGTCGCTGTACCAGGTTCTCGTATGCATGGTCAGCTGCCTGACCCCGCACTTTAGAGAGTATAGGCTGGGTTCTTGCGTCGAGTGCAGCGTAGTAGAGACGATCTGGTTTCACTAAAGAGGTCTAGAGAGTAGTAGCAGCAAGATAACAAGAACAGCCTCTTCCTTTCGCTGGTTGTTGGGTCGGGTCGTCGTCTGTCTCTCACAAGCCTCATCTGCATGCATTGGCGAATCTTTCAAAAGAAGCCGCCAAGACGAATCGGCCAATGAAAACCTTCCAAAATACGCACGGTGCCCCAGACTACTGCTGCATTCGGAAATCGGCGCTGTCGGATTCGGGAACAGAATAACCGGATGGGGCTTGATCTCGAAGCGAGAGACCGGGCGTTGGGGCTGATCACTTACATGCCTGGAACTCGAAGATCTACATCTTCCCTTTAAGGCTGAAATTAGCTACTGATAGACGCTCAGTGGTGCCCTATAGTTTAGGAGAAAACCCCAGATTCTGTCACCTCGCCAGACAATGGCTCTTACCCTTTTGAGATCTCGCGAGCCGCACAAATACAGCGGATTTGATTTGCGAGTTGCAACTTCTCGTGCAGCTTTACGCCGCAAAAGTACCGTGGCTTTGACATGGGCTTCGAACAAGAGCCTAAAAGAAGACTAAAAAGATCACCCTTTAGCGTCGGGCCGCCCCAGAAAGATCGGCCAACTGCATCTCGAGACAGGATAGCCTATTTTAGAGTTTCAGTGCTCCAAACCGGACTCTGATGCATCAACCGATCACTCTATGGGTCGTATGTGACGGCCCCTATTAGGCTGCACCTCGTAATGAATACGCGATAATCTGGAAACCATTTTGTGACCAGTCGGCTAAGTAGAGACTTTCTTGAGACGTTGCCCAATGGGGAAATGGCGCCTTACGTTCAGAGGTTGGTTAGGTTGGTTTTGTGTACCGCGGGGAAGATGCTTTTTTTGGATATGCGCCTTACTAGACATTGATTGGAGGGCCTTAGTATGGGGCCCCACAAAAATACTAAACAATTCAGCCACTAAAAAATACCTTCTGAATAATGCCTAAGCCCCGTTCCAGAAGCCTTACTCAATGGCACGAATAAGCGCCATTGTTCAAGTCCCAGAATTGCAACCCGGTGCCCCGGTCTCGAAGATAAGTACGATGTCTAAAGTGCTCTTGGCGGTCGCCTGAACTGCAATAGCATCAATCGATAAAAGGAGAAGCTTCTGAAAAGGAAAGAGGAGAATTTACGGTAAGACATCTGGAAGCGTTATACAATGGGCGTTCATCGAGGAAAGAACGAATCGAAGGACCATTCATGTGCTAGAGTAATTTTTAATGTCAGCACAAAAACTGAATCCAGCTGAAAACCAGTAGCGACGTAAACCAGGCTCCTATCCAGAGATCGCTTTCTTGGTGAAGTAGGGCGAAAATCTTCTGGTCGCCTGCTCAAACCCACATTCGTACTCGCCAATTCTTGACCTTTTCGAAACCGGGTCTAGTCCACGGCCTTTTCCCCCTCTGCTTGGTTCCAAAAGAGTGACGAGCACATGATACATAGTTTCACATTTCGACGCTCATAACGGCTCATGCGGCCAATCTGTCGTAAATCCCGAATTGACGTGCCTCTCAGAAAACAAAGACACCAAATTTGCTCTTTGGCCGCTGAACCTTCTTTTTCTTGTTTTCATGTGCTTGGACAAATACGCTTGCTTTGTTCTCGTATGCATCGGCCAATAAACTGTCTTTGTCACTGACACGAAGTAGCATGTTGCTTGCATGCGGAACTTTAGGCTTTTCCCAAGAAATGCTCTTTTAACTGAAGCTCCTAACCAAGAGATTTGTTCAGCAATCCATTTTGTTGGTCTCGGGTTTCCTCTGCATGGCGTGTTGGGTAACATTCCGGTCAATGCGCCATGAGGAAATTTCGGCCGTGGAAACTGGTGGAAGACATTGGGATCTCAGGACCGGCTTTTCTGGTTTTTTTTCTAGTCCAGAATTTGCTCTTCCCAGGTCCTCTAGTCCAGAACTTGCTGTTCTTCAGGTCCTAGAGTCTCATCCACCAAGCTCAGTATTGAGATCCAGGGAACGTGAAATCTGTTTGTGTTGCTTCAGGCGCTGGAAGGAAATACCTGGACGAGGTGTTGAAATCGGTGTATTCACCGCTTACAAACCTATCATGGATTGGCCACTTTACCGAACAGGCTGTGCTAGCTGACAGCCGTCCAAGTGAATCACTTTATTAGTGCTTTCAAATCCTCCTCAAGACGTCGTGTTCCAAAGTCACTGAGCAAGCACAATAATCACTGGTCCTTCGAGAGCCTTATCACCCCGATCTCCTTGCATTCCTGAACGCTGTTTGCAGAAACTTTCGGCTATGTTGAAGCCTCCAACCAAAGCCACCTCCGTAACCCAGCCTCCATCTTTCTGTTCATAGAGGCTCCACAAGCCTCTTCTATTCTCTAGCATTCTCAATCAATGTGGTCTGGTTCCTCGGCCTTTACTTCGAATACTCACTGTGCCGAGGAATTGGAGTCTTGGGCCTTTTTTCTTATTGGTGTAGGTTTCTCAGGCTTCACAGTAATACTCATGGTGCAGCTACTCGACAATTTCAATTGCCTACAGCGAGACAGTTTCTTGTATTGACTTTCTTGGAGGACATTCCTTGCTGATCATTGTTCTTTTTTTTTCACGAAGATTCTGATCAAGGGTCGACTATTGTACTGTGAAGCCCGCACCAAAAGGCGCTCCCACGAAATCCTTGCTTCGTACTGACAAAATCCCAAATATTACTGAAGGAGGATTGTTTTGATCTCTTTGTCTCCTAAAAAGTTGACTTTTTCATTTGGTTATTAAATTTTAACAGTATCTGATTTTTGGCGACTGTTTTTTGATTATCGTTTTCAATGGCTCCCCAGTTTCGCAGTGCAGATGCATAATACATCGACACCTTCAAGTGAGAGGACTTAGTTGCAAAATGAAAAACCTCAATCGATAGAATTAAATGAAGAAAAGAGAAGGAAAAGACAAAGAGAAAAAAGAGGATCCACAAATGCTCCACAAAGTCGACTCTCGGAAAAAAACAAGAAACGCAATTTAGGGGTCTACAGGCAAGGTCAAATGCCCAGGCCCGAAGACAAGATGGCACTGGTCTCAACAAAATGTGCAGCTAAGCCAGATTCGTCTTACAGCTGAGTCAGAAGCTTCCAAGAAAAAAGAAAGAATGGCCCGGAACTCCATGAACCATTTCCACATCTGACGAGCCGTGCAGCCGATCAATTATGAACTGAACGGAAGTGAAGTCTTTTATTTCGCCCCAATTCGTGCTTTATCCATTTCAAATCCTCAGTGTATTCAATATTTGAGTTGCCAGTAACTCACCCAGAATGCATGAAAGTACGTCAAACTCGTTGCCGCATGTCCCCGAGAAATAATTCTCTGCATCCAAAAAGGGTCCAAGGCACATACCAACGTTTTTCGAAGGGTTACTGCATTCGGCATAAATTCCTTCAACAAACACTCAAGCCTTGTTGCAACGTTAAAAGCCTCCATATCTTTAACAAACAAGGAAATGCGACCTGGCTACACACGTTTTGAAGGCATACAGCTGGTATTTGCAGCCATCAACAAGGACCACATGCTTGAGGTCGTCAATCAGTATGAGCATAAAAAGGGAGTCGAATCCTTTTTTTCGACACCCACCATTCACTCGCTATGCTTTCCGCTTTGACCTTCTTTTTTGTCTGGGTGTTTACCAACGCCTTGATAATCCCCCAAGCCTCAACCAAAAAGAGAAGCAGCTCTCCTCTCAAGATTGACTTCACTGTCAATAAAGACGCCACAGGGGGTGTTTCTGAGGTGAGTGCCAGAGCCCAAGCACTTGCTGCCCACTATTCGGGCTCTTTCTCCAAAAGATACGTGGAAACCGGTCTCACTGAATACAGAGACGTCAGCTACCTTATTGAGTTTCAATTGGGCTCAAACAAACAGCCCATCCAGGCCATTTTGGACACAGGATCTTCCGATCTCTGGGTCAACGGCCCCGAGGTCGAGAAACCCGTCGGCGGTGTTTTTGATCCCTCGAAGTCCTCTAAGCACGAGAAGGTTGGCGAGGAATTTTACATCTCCTACTTGGACAAATCCTACGCCAGCGGTGAATATGTCACCGACGAGATTACTGTCGGAGAACACGCTGTTTTGGAAGACTTTCAATTTGCCGTGGTCAACAAAAGCGTGAACAACAGTCAGGGTGTGTTTGGAATCGCAGACAGAAACCAATTGGCCACATACTTCACATACAACAACTTTCCTTGGGCTTTGCAGGAGGCAGGAATCACCCCCAAGGCCTCGTACTCTTTGTTTTTGGGCTCACCGGCGGAAAAGAAGGGATCGATTATTTTTGGAGGAATTGACACCGAGAAGTACGAGGGAAACCTTACAACGTACCCAGTGGCCGGGCTGAGAGGATTGGCGCTCAACGTCAAGAGTGCTGAAGTTGCAGGAAAGACCATTGAAATGGACAAGGAGGTTTTGTTGGATTCCGGCACCTCCTTGAACTTGTGGCCTCAGGACGTTATCGATGCTGTTGCCAAAGAACTCAAAGGAGGTGCGATACTGGGATACTACTTAGTTAGCTGCGACCAGCCACTGAGCAAGTACGTGACTTTCGATTTTGGCAAGAACAAAATCAGGATTTCCTACAAGGACTTGGTCTGGAACACCGATGGCTTGTGTGTGTTGGGCGTGAGACCTTCCATCAACAACACCCATATTTTTGGCGATGTGTTTTTGAGATCGGCGTACGTTTACTACGATCTTTCGGAACGCCAAATATCTATTGCTCAAGCGAGATACTCGAACTCGTCTAACATCATCGAGGCCTGAGATGCACTAGCTTCTTAGAATTAAGATTATTTCAATCCACAAAAATATTTTGGTAGATCAGTAGTAAAGGAAGAATGCTGCCCGTTTGCAATAGTTTTTGAGAATCCGCTGCCAGAGCATTGTCATGATATGGGGACAATAGAAGTCGGTATCGATGTCGAAAAGAACCTCGTTGAAATGACGAAAACTCGAGAAATTAGGGAGAGGGCAAGTTGTGGAGACTTTTGCAAAATGTGGAGAGTTTTTTGTCTTTATATGATTTTTACTTGGCCAAAACTCGACAATCAGGCACCACAATAGTCGAGTACCCATTCTTCATAAACAAGTGGGGCGATTTGATTTCTTTCTCCCGAAGTACCCCACAAAATCAAAAACAGAGGGAGACTGTTTACAAGACTTCTGAAATCTGAGTAATAAAGTCCGACTCCGACGGCGTTTTTTCACCCTATAAGAAAAACTCAGGAAAGAAGTTTTCTCGACGGCAGTTCTCCAAAGGGCGGCTATAAGCGGCACCTCATCGTCCTCAAAGCTTATCAGCTTATCATTTCGTCCAATCGATGCAGTCTTTTCTACCTGCTCTTTCTTGGCCAAACACTGCGACTATAAAAAAGTGTTGATGTCTCTAAAACCGCGTAATTATCACAGGACAGGATTTCTGGCTCCATGAAAATCTGTCTTTATTCTGTAATTCTCAGACATTACCGCTAGCTGTTAACTCTTAATGGCCATGGACTCCACGACTCGGGTGGTCCAGAGCCGAGCCAAGTCTTGGTAGCTTGGCACATCTCTTCCTTTGTTAATGGGCCGCCAAAAATGAAGATATCAAAGGCATAGCGAATTCTCCAAGATCTCATCTAGGGCCGCATCATTTTGCCGTAGAAGCCCCACCCATCGTTTTCTTGGCCCACCATCGAGCTGAAGGTGGTATAAAACGGCTGCAAACCGGTCAATAGCCAAACGGCAACCATGAACCCGGATTCAAAGGACTATGAAAAGTACATTGACAGCGAGGAGATAGCCTCGGCCGAGGCCTTGAACATGGAGAATCCTCTCAAGGAGTCTCAGGCGGGGGATGATCAAAAGTTGAAGAGGGTCTTGGACGCCAGACATTTATCTATGATTGCCATTGGCGGTGCCTTGGGAACAGGCTTGTTGATCGGTACTGGAAATGCGTTGAGACTTGCGGGCCCAGCTGCTATCTTTTTGAGCTACTCCGTGATTGGTTTTGTTGTCTACATGGTGTTGAACGGTTTGGGTGAAGTTGCTACTCACATTCCTTTGGCAGACGGTTTTGCGGGATATTGCCGAAGATACGTCGATGAAGCTCTTGGATTTGCCTGCGGCTGGACATATTTGTTTTTGCAGCTTTTGGTCACCGCCAACCAATTGGTTGCGGGCTCTTTGACGATGCAATACTGGATTGACGCAGACAGAGCCAACCCGGGTATTTGGATCGCCGTCTTTTTGACCTTAAGCATGACGGTCAATCTTCTAGGCGTCCGCTTCTTTGGCGAGGTGGAATTCTGGATGTGTGTGGTGAAGATTTGCACCTGTCTAGGTCTCGTCATCTTATTGCTTGTAATCGCCTTGGGCGGTGCTCCTACTGGCGACAGATTGGGATTCCGCTACTGGCAGGATCCTGGAGCTTTTAAGGAGTACGCTGAGCCGGATAGAGATGTCCACCTTGAAGGAGCGCTTGGAAGATTTGTATCTTTCATATCTGTGCTTGTGACCAGTGTGTTTGCCTATTCGAGTTGTGAGATGGTCGGGGTTACTTTTCCCGAATGTGCTCGGCCACGGAAAGCCATTCCCAAGGCCATTCGCTTGACCTTCTACCGAATTGTGATATTCTACGTCCTCAACGTCTTGTTCTTGGGCATGTGTGTTCCATTCGATGACGAAAGACTCTTGGGAGCCAGTGGCACAAACGCCTCAGCTTCGCCATTCGTGGTCGCCATTTTCAACGCCCAGATTCCCGGCTTGGATCATGTTATCAATGCCTGTATTTTGATCTTTGTCGTTTCGGCTGCAATCGCAGACACTTACATTGGTTCACGGACCCTTTATGGTCTTTCGATGTCTGGATACGCCCCCAAGTTCTGCTCGAAAACGAACAAAAGAGGTGTTCCATACTGGGGAATTGCTCTTGCGTTTGCTTTCGGCTGTTTGGCATTCATGGCAACCTCCTCAGAAGCTGCCGATGTGTTCCAGCATTTTGTGAACGTCGTTTCCCTCAACGGTTTGCTTGCCTGGTCTTGCATTCTCCTTGTTCACGTACGTTTCATGAGAGCTTTGAAAGCTCAAGGATACGATAGGAAGAAGGACTTGTACTTCCGCTCTCCTCTCCAGCCCTTCGGCACATACTTTTCCCTTGGCATCTGCGTTTTCGTGATCTTCGCCAAAAACTTCACAGTGTTTCTTGGGAGCCCATTTGACTATGAGACCTTCATAACCGGCTACATCATGCTCCCCGTGTTCATTATCATGTTCCTCGGATGGAAGTTCTGCGAGGGTACCCGGTTTGTTCGTGCCAGTGAGATCGACCTTAAGTCTTTCAAAGAGGCCTTTGACATCCAGGAAGAGGCGTTCTTGGTTCAGGACGAGGAGGAGAAGGCAGCTAGAAAAGCCGCAGGAAACCCCATCAATCTCAAGTGGTTCTATGACAAGATCTTTGGTTGGGTTTTCTAAGTCACAGACTGATCCCAGCGACCCCGCGATTAATTTTTTTAACAATTTTGCAAGAACTCAGAGACAGACTCTTTAGCTTTTTCAAACATTCTAGGTAACTGTGATTATGATCATTAACTTCATAATAAGCGAGATACCTCTATCGCGCGAGCTGATCCACACATTACACAATAGTTCTTTGCGTGAGAGAAGCTCAAATGTCATTTTCTTTTTCTGTTGCAAGAGCAATTTCGGATAAACTTTCTTCCGTTCATGACTCAAGAAGAAAAAGGAAAAAAAAAAAAAGTAAATTAAGAAGACTAGAGAAAAGTTCGGATTTTCAGGATTCGGCCCGATGGCATAGCACCATCCGTTCTATCCCGCCTACTCCTCAACTTTTACCCCTTAATAGGCTGTGCACAAGTTTTACTATCCACTAAGCCAAGAACTTCCCATTTATCCGTTCACTGACCGGTAGATGGATGACGCCACGCACCTTCTTATCAATATTGCAGAAGCAATTGGGTAAGTGGTTGCAACTATGTGGCGCCCAAAGTAGGACGTCCTAAGTCTGGAAATTCTGGCCGCCATTCTTGGCAACGGCAAGCCGGACTATGCGAATTCCGTAGGTACAGTTGGTCCACAAGTATGGAAGCCTGCACCTCTATAATTGTGGAAGTTTATTGAGGCTCCATTGATGAGCGAACAACGCCAATTATTTTTTGAAAATGATTTATTTTGGCTCTGAAGAGTTGAGGCCATTTCAAGCTGATGTACATTTTTACGGACTCTTTTTTGTGTAGCTCGGTTAAGTTGAGCATCTAACCGACAAACTGTGGCAGAGAAATTGCGAATGTCAAATTCCTGTCAAAGAAGGACAAGAAATATGGCTGCTTTGACCGCTAAATGACAGCCACGGAGTACACAAATCAAAGCTCATTCCATCAACTGTGGAGGCACCAAAATAGCCGCTTTTACGTGTAAATGGCGGCATGCTCTTGCGTAACGAACCCTGGATAAACGTAATTCATACCCGGGCGGGCCAGCAATTGTTACTAATGCCTAATTAGTTTAATCGCTTGCGACGAAATTGCCTGTCAACTTAACTCAAATTGCCTTGCATGTCATCACAACCTCTCTTGTATAAGAACCGCCATTCTTCCCAAGCATCTCGGGATCGGGTTCAAAATCAGTATTCTGCAATGGGTGTCGCTGTGAAGAAGAAGAACGAAAGAAAGGACAACAGTGCCTCTGCCAGGTTGGAGGAAAAGTTGGATGATGTTATCCAGGTGGTGCTGGTAGACACTGATTCGCTGGCGGAGTCACTTCTCAACAATCCGTTCAAAGACCCGGCTGTTGCTGAATACTACGCTGATTTGTACGAGAAGAGTAAGTACGAGAGTCGTCTGGCTTTTGACCCTGACTTCGAATGGGAGCCTGAGGAAGAGAAAAAACTCTTGAGGATCTTGGACTTGAGAGTGGCCCTCAGTGCCTGTATTATGTTCATTGGTTTGCAAGTCGACAGAGGTAATTTGGGGCAGGCAGTTGTTGACAACTTGTTGGATGACTTGGGAATGAACACCAATGACTACAACACTGGTAACACCATCTTTCTTGTTACGTTCTTGGTTGCCGAATTGCCATCGCAGATCATCTCCAAAAAGCTCGGGCCTGATGTTTTCATTCCTTTGCAGATGATTGCCTGGTCTGTCGTCGCCACCTGCCAGGGCGCCATGCAGAATAAAGCTGGTTTCTTCGTCTGCAGAGCACTCATTGGAGCTATAGAGGGTGGTTTCATTGCCGACTTGGTTTTGTGGCTCTCCTACTTTTACAAGTCTCGCGAGTTGCCCCTCCGTTTGTCGTGGTTCTGGACTTCGTTGTCTCTCTGTCTGATTCTCACGTCCCTCTTGGCGTTCGGTATTTTGCATATGAGAGGAGTGGCTGGTATGGCAGGTTGGAGATGGCTCTTCATCATCGAGGGTCTCTTCACTTTAATCATTGGCATTTCTTCTTTCTACCTCATGGTTCCTTCTGCCGTACAGACAAAGAACTGGCTTCATCCAAAAGGCTGGTTCACCGACAGACAAGTGAAGATTGTCGTCAATAGGGTTTTGAGAGACGACCCATCAAAGGGAGATATGCACAATAGACAGGGCTTGAATTTGAGAATGATTGCCAAGGCCGCTTGGGACTACGATTTGTGGCCTATCTATTGTATCGGCTTTCTTGCTTACATTCCCAACAGTACCATCCAGCCTTATATGACCCTTTCGATGAACTCGTTGGGTTTCAGTCGGTTTGACACCAACTTGCTTACAATCCCCTCGTCTGTAATCCACATCATTTTATTGCTTTTAGTGACGTGGTTCTCCGAACGAATCAACGAGCGTGCATTGACTTGTTTATGCTACCCCATTATTGTTGTTCCCTTCATGGCTGCCATCAGATGGTGGCCAGGCAGTGGAGAGAATGCATGGGTCACTTGGTTTTTGGTCACTATGGTGTTGGGAGCTCCATATATCCACGCAATCTGTGTTGCATGGGTTTCCAGAAACGCCAACTCTATCAGATCAAGGTCCGTCTGTTCAGCATTGTACAACATGACTGTACAAATTGGCTCTATCGGTGCTGCCAATATTTACAGAGAAGACGACAAACCAAAATACCACAGGGGTAACACTCAGCTTTTTATTCTCTCTGTTGTCGTGATACCCTTGCTTCTTCTCGTGAAGGGATATTATGTCTTCAGAAACAAACAAAGAGACCGCGTGTGGAACGCTATGTCTGCTGAGGAGCAAGAAGAATACATTCGGACAACAACGGATGAAGGCAACAAGCGTCTTGATTTTAGATTTGACCATTGAGTCAAGTACCATTTAGGTGAGTGATTGAAATATGTATGAATGCGAGAGAATTCGAGATGTGGTGAAGGTTATCTGTCTCGTTGAACCATTTGTAGCACAGATGAGTGGGAAAAAGTTTCGACTCTGTTGGCAATAGAAAACCAAGCAGATTTTTCGCTCTATCTGAGCTTGCGGCTCAATAATCCTGAATGAAGAGATGCGATGTATAAAATGAATCATCCATGCCATTTTTTAATAAAAAGTTCCGTTAATACAAACACATCAAGTATTTATATAAAAGGTGGGTATAAAGTGTGACAGAAAATGGGCGTTGTCAAACAGATTATAATGCCGCACGTTGTGATATACTGATAGGAGTTAATCACCAAAAGAAAAGGGAGTAGATCAAAAAAGAATTGTCATAAGAGTCATCCATTCAGTACTTTTCCAATTCTAAAGCTTGCGCTAGGTACTTGAAGCGGCTCATGGATGAATCGTTGGAAAAAGAGAAGAGATAATGGTATTACTGAGACCTTGTTTCAAGAAGATGAATGGATTTGCATGTACAACAAGGTCAAGGTCAAAAGACAGTATCTCTTAAAGCCGAGTATAGTTTCATATCAACTCAACAGAAAAACAATGAATCTCCTTGGTGCTTCTGAGTGAGGAGCCAATCCCAGATTGTTACTCAACACTTGATCGGCACTATAAGCACGTCCACGAAAGAGCTCTTTCAGCTGTCCAGATAGGAGATTCTAAAAATCTTTCCCAATTTGTGGATCTTCACCCGGGAGTCCTGAGGCTTCAATCCCGTCTCTTTCTCTTCACAAGCAGCTTTAAATGTTTTCATCTCTTCAGAGCCTCCCGTAGTCATGTCGATCGAGAACACATTGAAAATTTTGAATCCAAAACCCATGAGTATAGTATTGATATCGTTTTATTCTGCTCTAAAAATATGGGGATATTTATACTCTCGCCTGAACGTGTGGCTCTGTCATATGCACAGGACGCAGTTGGCGGCTTATAGTTGCCATTTTATTATAGATAAGGATCAATAAATTCGAGACGTTTAAAACCTGATTTTTGAACTTGGAAAATTTGTTCTATGCCGATCGCTTTGAGAGCTTGTAGGTCTCTAGTATCGCTTTATGCCCAGCATTATCTCGACTTATCAGCCAACAGATTTCACTGTCTTATAGTGTAGTCATTGCGATTGTGAGTCCCTCTCTAAACGATAAGCCTACTGATGCTATTCCCCTTACTAGTAAGCATAAAAGTTTTTCATACTATTCTTGAGTTTCTGCACCCGCAAGTTCTGGCTGATATTGAGACCATATTGTTGAAAGCCGCAGATTCTCTTGGATCAAACACCAATCTGGCAGTAATACCACAACACCCTGCTGGTCATGGTGAGTTTGAGATTGGCGAATGCGAAGTGGCACCGAGATCAAGAAGAGCATCAGTTCTTCCTTTTTCGATAGGGTCATTCCATTTGCCATCTGCCGGATGTATGAGTCTCAAGGCAGAAATCAACTACGCAATGAAGCGACCAACACCCGATTAATGACCTGGTATTTATGAGGTACCCCACATACAGGAAATTGATCAATTGACCAGCTATTTAATCAGTTACTTTGTTACTTCGTCAAACTTGCAATTTAATTCATTTAGTTCCACTTACCAGTAGCTTCATCTTTACCATTCTGGAACTTGATGTGTCAGGCCATTCCAGGTTTTACGAAGCCAGCAGTTTTCGAGATAGCCATTGATTTTATCTTAGAATCAAGTTAATGACCCACTATGGCTCAATAAAACCCACAGTGTTAGCCACCCTGCAGATTCTGTATGGCTGCAAAACATCTCCGACTCTCCCCGGTAGTGCAACATAAAACACGAATCAAGTGGGGCCGAAACTGCTCATATTACAACTCTGTTAGATTTTGGTAAGAGTATAATATACAAGCCTATCAGAAAAGACATTTAGTATTTTTATTGAAGCGGCACCACAGTTCAATCCTTTTCACGGCCCTGTCAAAAGGGCTCATTATGCAGGATTGCGCGTCCAGCGAATGAGGCGTGATAAGGGTTTGGAAAGCCCCGATTTTGAAGGTTTGTTACCGGGACATATTCTTGAATACCTGTATAATGCGATGATGCCGTACATCTTCAGGCGTTCTAATGGTTTCCGATTTCCTCCGGATTCGACTTATTTAAGTGACAGGCCTTAGACCATGAAAGATCAACATGATTGACTCTTTCGAGGCGTTGTCCCTCGACCAATCCAATTTGTTAGAGTGGACGCATACTCCAGAACAGATTCTCGAGGAAGCGTCTCTCATTGTGGAGAAAAACAAGGAGTTCAATGACTACATTGCCTCGATCACCAAGCCAACCATCGTGAATACTCTTGAACCGACTATAAAGTATCACAATGAACACAACATCGACGATAACCAACTTGGCCTTTATAAGTATGTGTCGCCAGACAAAGATGTGCGAGAGGCTAGTGCTAAAGCTGATAGGTTGATCAAATCGGCAGCAGCTGACCAGGCAACACGTGCAGATGTTTTCAAGGTTTATGACGAGTTGCTTAGGGAGATTAAAGAGAAGAATATTCCCATAGACGCGGAGTCGCAAAAGTTTCTTGAGCAAAAGGTCCGGTCTTTTCATCGTAGTGGCCTTGGCCTTTCAGATGAAAACTTACAACGCTTGAAGGAATTGAAAGACGAGATTGTTGAATTGTCGCAAACATTCGTCAAAAACATCACTGGAGACACAACATCAATCTCGGTCAATAAAGCCCTGATAGCAGACCTTCCTAGGTATATCATCGACGGATTACCAGTGGAAGATGAAAAGTACGTGCTTAAGGGTCGCGCACTATATCAGGTATTGGAGTTTGCAAGTGACCAGGAAATCAGAAAGCTAGTGTTTTTGGCTTTGAACGAAAAGTGCTCCGGTAACGTACTGGTGTTGTCGAAACTCGTTGGTTTGAGATACGACCTCGCAAAGTTGTTGGGATATGAGTCGTACTCTGAGTACATTTTGGAGGAGAACATGGCAAAAACCACCCAAAATGCATCAAGGTTTTTGGAAGACTTAAAGGGTAAGATTCTGCCCATTGCACAAAAGGAATACAACAGTCTTCTAGAATTGAAAAACGAAGACTTGACCAACAGGGGAAAGGAGCCACAGTCAGAAATATTCGAGTGGGACCTTGGATACTACGGTGGAAAACTTGATCAAAAAGAGATCAAAATCTCTTTCCCAAAGGTGACTGAACACTTTCCGGTTGATAAAACAGTGGGGAAAATGATGCGTATTTACGAGCAGATTTTTGATTTAAAGTTTGTCGAAATCAACGAGCCACAGAAGAAATTTCTCTGGCACGAAGATGTGAAGATATTTGCAGTGTATGCAAACATCAAACAGGGCCATCCACAAAATGAGCTCTGTGGTACACTCTATTTGGATCTTACCTCGAGACCCGGGAAATACACTGCCGCTGCCATGCTTCCTATTAAAGATGGTTACTATGAGGATCGTTTAGTTCCACTGTACTGTGCATTGGTTACCAGCGGCTCTGCTTCCACTGATTCCAAACCAGCCTTGTTGAGGCATTCCCAGGTGACACAGACATTCCATGAACTTGGTCATTGCGTTCATCTCTTTTTATCCAGAGCAAGACATGCCAAGTTTCAGGGCCCTTCTGGTGTTCCTCGTGATTTCGTTGAGTGCCCATCACAATTGATGGAGTTTTGGACTTGGTCTCCACGAGTATTGCAATTCCTATCAGGACATTACGAAACCGGTCTACCACTTACTGATGAGATTGCAGCACAGCTTGAAAAAAGCAAGACTGTCAACGGTGGTAATACGTATATTAAGAGGGTTCACAACGCACTCTTTGATCTCAAAATCCATAGTATCTCTGAGAAGAGTCAACTTGACGCATTTGATCCTGTGGCAACCTGGAATCAACTTCGGGACGACCTAGGTATGCCATCAAGTGGAGGTGTCAACAAAAGCTTTACCTTATTTGGGCACCTAAGTGACCACTATGCCTCATCATACTACACATACTTATATGGTCAGCTGCTCGCCGCAGACATTTTCTACAGCAAATTCAAGGAGGATCTCTTGAGTGTGGATGCCGGACTTGAGTATCGAAAAATTGTGCTAGCTAGAGGTGGCACATTAGATATTGAGGATATCTTAGAAGAGTTACTCGGTAGACCATCGAACTCGAAGGCGTACGAGCGAGACTTGAGTATAAGCACATAATTCAATACAAGTCAGCTACAATAGCTTTCAGAAAGGTATCAATTTGAAGAAGTAAAATGAGGGTGCGTCATGGAAGCCGACCATGCAATACTTAATGTCACTATCGTACGTTACCTAACTGTGGGTTCAAACGAGTAGACACAATTGGAAAATTCTGATAAGTGATATGGGTGCTTTGAATTTATTTTCAGACAAATCGATGTGTTCTTATGTATTCCAATTCTGAAAGCTTCTTAACTGGTTGGAATCTTGTCCGGTTGGATTTACACATTTCCTTGAATATCTTTAATTTTCTTCCTGTAAGGAGTTGAGTGAGTGTGAAATCGAAGTCGTTGCACCAAATCTCAGCAACCAACCTTGGAGGTGAGATAAACAGAGAGTTGGTTTGAAATGATCAATTGAAGTCACTTTCAATAAATTCTGCTAATTTAACCAAGATTCTGATTTTTAAAGACGTTTTCAAAGAATGCATTTCTGTTGCTATCCCAGATTCGCAGTAAACATACACAATGAGTACCTACATTTTTGGATATAGCTATTAAAGACGAATTATTCTGGGCCATCAATTTAACAGATTTAAATTATCCAAAATCATAAGAAGAGTGAATAAGTACCTAGGATGAACTGGCGAGCTACCTTTTGGTAATCTGCCCCATTTGTCGTTGTTGCTTCTCAGCGAAAAATCTATCCCACTCAATTTTTTTTTCGAAACACAATCAAAAAAGACAAAGTGTCACAAAGGTAGTCCAGGATGCACCTACATTTATTAATTCTTTATACGGTGGTTTAAATTTGTGTGGCGAAGGAAATAATTTAGTGTAAGACGCGTCATCCAAGAGAAATTAGTATCAGAAAGTGGATCTATGCTGAGAAGTATATATGAGTAATGAGAGAGAAGACTTTGTGCTCCTGAAGCTCAAAGAATGTCAATTCAAAGTTCCAACAAAATTGTCTAGAGTCCTCGAATGGGTTCACTGTGCACAACATATGGGTAAAGGGCCAGAATATATAGCTTTCTTTCTGAAACATGAAACTAAAGAAATGCTATATGCATTAGGAATAGTCTCATAGTCTAGAAAGCCCTTGTGGAAGAGGGTACTCTGGGGATGTTATCGATCCACCTGAATTACTCAGAGTAAAGGCCATAAGATGACATGTACATTCATATTTATAATGATGATGTAAAGTGGGAGGCCAGTATTAAAATATTTCTGGCGAGTATCCCTGATACTGAATGACGACCTCTTGAAGTAAAAGGTTATTGAACAACGCCAAATTAGTGAATAGCTAGAGACGAAGAGTGAATCGGTTGTGTATGTAGACCGAGGTCTCAATATTGAATCACCACCAATGGTGTCAATTAAAGAGCACAGTGGACAACTAAACTATATTGTTAGCATGTAGATGTGGTACGAGCAGTAGAACAAGTATAAGTATCACTTATTCCAAACGTTGCTCACTCTGAATTGCATTTCTAATCTAAAAGCATGCCTTACAGGAACTTCGAAATTACATGCACCAACTTTGATGGAAACAATTGGTAACTGAAAGACTTCCAGTGTTGATAGTACCTTCTTTGGCATCAAAGCACCTCTCTACTTTTCAGGATGAAGGTGTCATATTATAAGTTTCGATGTCAAGTTGAGCAAAATTTTTAGGAAGAAGAGATGATCTATGAAAATTCTGTTACATGTTAAGGAGCTGAGAAAAATAGGGTACAAGCAGCTCCCCCAAGTCATTATTCCATACCCTGGGTTGTAAATCACTGATTTAAAGATGACAAGCAGGTTTTGGGATGTCATTTCTGAGGGGAGAATCATACACTTGCTCAACCTTTTTACTTCTGCAAAGGAATATTGGATTAAGAACGTAGATTGGTCTTTTTCAAAAGGGATAGATATAGACCCTTCAACGGTGAAGGAAGAGCTGGTGAAAGTGGTCCCGATTAGAAGGTGCAAAACGCCTAAAAAGTTTTAATAATACTTTATTGATTTGTTGCTTAGAGACTAATATATTTTTCGAAGTTGACGATGAATACACCAGCTTAAACAATGATGACTTGAGTAACAAAACTACTGTTCGAGGATAGGCCAATTAAGATTGACTTCTACTCAATCTTGCCATTGATAAAGGGTACATTATATGATGTTTGCCGGGCAATCTCACCAACATACCAGGCGTATGTTAAAGCAATTCTTCCCCTAGTGTATTACACATTCGATTACCCAGAATCAGAGCTTACCACATCTTTAAAAGGCTTTTGAAGCATGAGCACCGTTTGATTTCATTGCAATGATCTACAGACATTTAGTCCAGGAAGAAAAGAAGCTTATTAACTCGTATTGTAGTTGGTCGCTTAATATCTTGGTGTGTTTGCGAAAAAAGAGTTGAGTTGAATGAAATACCCGGGTTCTACACTTGTTGGATTCTAAAGGGCCCCCGATGGTACTTTGAAATCAATAAAGTAAGAAAAACATTGTCTACATTGATTATTATGAGAAGTGTAAAAGCAAATCTGTTGGAATTCATTGGAATCAAACTAATGGATCTTCATAAAGAAAAAAGAGAAACAAATGCACCTCTGAATGGGTGCAAAGGGTAAGTAGTTGTGTTTTATTAGTTCAATCTCTTAAGTACATTGTAGTGAATGATAGGGATATAGTTATACAAATCACAATGAGACTACGTTGTGTTAGCCCTTGTCTTCCGTTTGGCTTCTATTGAGGTGATGAATGGGTTGCATATTGTCACTGAAGATGGTCTGGTTTTCTTAGGGATGTCTGGGTTTTTCTTAGGGATGTCTGGGTTTTTTTCTTTTTCTTCAGGGTTTTTTTTTTCTTTTGGGATGTCTGGGTTTCTCTTAGGGATGTCTGGGTTTGGGTTTTTCCTAAGGGATGTCTGGGTTTTCTTAGGGATGTCTGGGTTTTCTTAGGGATGTCTGGGTTTTTCTTAGGGATGTCTGGGTTT
>PPOB02000029.1:0-19346 GCA_003708405.2 Candidozyma heveicola
GTTGAAGAGTACGAGGAGAGCGGAATGGAGAGGTTGCTACTTCTGTGGTGTTCTATTGCGTCGGGGATGAAGGATGGGGGATGAAGTTGAGGGAATTGATTAGGTGACTTGAACAAGGTGAACAAGTTGGTGAACAGTAGGTTAAACAAGTTGGTGAACAAGTAGGTTGTATAAGTGGGGGAGAACTAATAGGTTGAGAACTAATCGGTTGGATAGGAGGTCGGAAGTATCCCTCCAAGCAGGGCTCGTAGGAAGCATCGCTTGGCACCCTCTGCCTCTCGGGGCATGATTCATAATACGAGCTCTAATGCATTGGGATCCTGGATTGAATCACTTGAGCGCTGGCTGCAAGATTCAACAAAGAAGGTCTGCAGAAGGCTTGCAGAAGGTTTGCAGAATTATCATCACCCAATATGCTGGGTCAAGGGCCATGTATAAGGAAGCCAGAGTGGTCAATTAGGTTAGATGTTATTCGAGGTGGGCGCTGGACTTGGGGTATTCATAAGGTGGTTTCCTCGCTGTCAACAATTAGAGCTCTGATTTGGAGTGGAGGTGAAGTGATCATACTTCGAGTGCTGGGATGAAGAAAAGAGCTTCCTGTCGCTTCATCTCCGATGGGGACGAAACAGTCGATTGGATACCTTCCAGGTTGACATAGACAATTCGAGATAGTTACGCTGATTTTCATACCACAACGACTCGTCGAGTCTCCTTGAGTAATATAGAATTCATTGACTGCTCCACTTTTCTATCTCGTTTTTGGCTAAATACGCTGCTCTCCTACGACTCAAGCACAGTGCCTCTGACAATACTTCAACCAACGCAGAGCTATCTTCTTAACATTGCCCACAGCTTCTGCCTCTATCTTTAGAAGTAAAGCTTAAGCTAAGAAATACCTACCCATTGAGCAGCGATTGGTGCCTTGAAGAAAGCGCCTTGAATAGCAACCACTGCATCTTATCTACAAGATCTTTTGGCGTGAAGAACAACACATTTGTCATTTTTAGAGGCTCGTCAAGGCCGAATTTTACTCGATGAAGTTCTGACTCTGCAATGACCTGTTACAGTACGCTTCAAACACTCACTTGACCCGGTAGCAGTACATCTCAATTTTCCAGTGAAATATTCAAGCCTCTTTGCCAGTCAGCTGAATTACATTAAAACAGTAGCGAAAGAACCCTATGGATCGTTTCAACAGAGTTTCGAGGTATCATGTGTCCGCTGATGTTCGTTCATAGATCTAAGGATTCTCTTTCCAGTATAACTATTATTGAAGGTGTCTTCAATTTGCGACGGAAGAAACTCAAGAGTTCACTAATCCTCGCTTTTGTATCGGCCACATAGCATGCCTGGTGATGTTAGCCTTTGCTGGCAGTAGCTGAGAACCAAGATTTCAACAAGAAACGAAATGATACCTGGAATACTTTGAACTACAAGTAGACTTTCAGCTGACTTCGAGACCCGTAGAGTGACAATTGAAGTTCTAAAACTATGTACATTGACTGAGAAGCCTATTCCATTCAAGTAAGCCTCTCCTCCTGTCTGGGTTTTGCTGATTAAGTATTATACCAGTAACACTTCGGTGGGGCCCGCTCGAATCAGAATTCTCGACTCAGAATCGCTCCACGCCATCTCCAGCCCAATAAATGCAATCTATGTTTCTATTGGGGCACATCGCCACGGTAAAGCTCCTTGATGATCTGCCCGCCCTTGATGGTGGTGTTGACGATGCCCTGGACGAGTTCTGGAAACACCCGGCCGTAGAACACCACAGGCTGGGTCTTGTCTCTGGGGAAGTAGAGAACGTTTCCAGCGTACGCGTGGCCGCCCACATGCGAGATGAGGCCGACCTTGACGTGGTGAAGATTTTCTTTTTCAAGCACCCGCTCGAACTCGTCCTTGAGAATCGGCGCCAATAGCCCACACCGAATGTCTCTCTGTGTGTGCCCGCAAATGAGCACCAAATCTTCGTCGATGGGGCGCTCCTGGAAAAGCTCCAGGTGGTCCTGGCGGCCGTGGCTTTTTTCGGCTTTGGGTGCAAACGGATTGTACACTTCCACAACGTCTTCCTTCTCCGGCAATAAATAGTGCTCCACGAACTGTTTGGCGTGCTTCATGTCGAATTCCACAACCTTGTTATCCGGATACAAGTAAACCCGTTCCTTTCCATTCGGTTTTTCACAAATGCCACTGACAAGCGCATTGGTCACACTGACAGGGTGGTTCGGACTGAGTAGCCGTTTAAGCTGCGTCATCTCGTTCGCCAACGACCCCACGGTAAGCTCCACCTTCGGCGGCATTATATCGAAATCCTTGAACCCATGCAGAAACACTAGAAGATGCTTCCACGGATCGGATCCGGTGCCGTTGAGATTCGCCTCATAGTTGATGGGCTTGTCTGGAGGGAACTCGGGGATTGCACAGTGGGTACATCCCGTGTCGTAGCTCGGTGGAGGACAGGTGTCGACGAATCGGCTGGCATATCGTCTCGCTGTCCTGAGCATATTTAACAATCCCTGGTTTTCCACTGGCTAGCGGATCATCAGCACTATATGTACCTCGCTTTGAGATAGAGAACGGCTTTATTGCCTTGTTGGACTACTCGCCGTGTATGCAGGTCCGAGCTACCTAGTCGAGAAACGTCTCTTTGAGCCTCCAGCCTTTAAGTGCCGGGTCCCAATTAGCAGCTTCCCGAAGAAGCGATCTTACAGAGATCATCTCTTTTTCGTCTTTGAGATCGACATTTTTCGGGAGTGCTTTGAGAATGGTGTCGGATTTGCTGAACCCTTCGGGCTGTTTTTGCAAAAACTGAATCAAGTGCTCGAGTAGTTTTGGTTTGTCGTCTTCGGTGATCTTTTTCTTGCCAGATTTGGGGGCTTTACCGTTATTCGCTTTTTTCTGTCTCAATTGGTTCAAGATGGAAGTCGACGAGATCGCCGATTCTTCCGGTGCCGGCGATTGTGACAACGATTTGGAACCTCCTCTGCTGTTTGTCTTTTTGGCTCCAAACCGACCGGCGACTCCAAATTTTCCTGTCCATGTAGGCGTACCCACGGTATTAGAACGTGCCAGAATTCTCGACCTTTTGAGTGCATCAGCGGCTTCTTTGGCAACTCGTGCTGCCTCTTTTTCCACAATACTCACCTCTTGCTGGTTCGAATTGATGATCTCGTCATGCTGCAACGTGCTGTGGACAATGTCGGCATTTGCAAAAATTCCGTCCATCAACCGACTCTCTTCTTTATCTTTGTCCTCGTCTTTTTCATCGTCGGGAGCGTAATTGTCTAGTTTTGACACACCCATGATACTGGCCACTTGGTACAAGTCGTCGTCGTTCTTGTGCTCACGCTTATTGAGCTGAGTCGACTTCCTGACCTTGTCTCCTCTGAAAGTCTTCTCGCTTCCACTGAACATGTCGCCTGTCTCGGTTCCTTTCTCCTGTGGATCTCCAAGACTGAAGAGATCGTGAAGGTCGTTCATCTTGAAGAAACGCCTTTGCTTTGGGTCCTTCAAGATCTTGTTGGTTAAAAACGTTTTGAAAATCTGCCTGTGATAGATTTTCTCTTCGATGGTGCCTGCTGTCATGAGTCGGTAAATCGTGATATCCTTAGTCTGGCCAAGACGCCATGCCCTCTCTCTTGCTTGAATATCCGTGGATGGATTCCAGTCAGGGTCGTAAATAATCACTCTGTCGGCACCAGTAAGATTTACGCCCAATCCGCCAACCTTGGTGGTGAGCAAGAAGCAATCGTAATATTTGTTGTTGTTGAAGGTATCCACCAAATTCTGTCGTTTGGCAATTGGCGTAGATCCATCCATACGGACATAGTGGAAGTAGTCTTCCTCGACAACCTGATCCTTCTGTACGTCCTCTCTCTTCAAGTTCAGCACAAACTTCTCTAGTATATCGAGCATCTGTTTGGTCTGACAGAAAATAAGAGTTCTGTGGCCCTCTTTTTGCCATAACTGTAGCAAGTTCTTGAGCACTTGCATTTTACCTGACTTGGTTGGGTTGCCGTAATTATATGCTCTCTTTCTAAGAAGCATGTCTCGGTCCAAAAGATCGGGATGGTTGCAAATTTTCCTCAACATGTCAACTCCCATAAGCACATTCCGTTTACCCTTGAGAATTGCATTGACATCTTCACTGCCCAAAAACTTTTCATACAAGTTCTGCTGAAATTGCGTGAGCTTCACGAAAAGCACCATCTCGTTTTTCTTCGGGAGGTCCTGAGCAACGTCTACTTTAAGTCGTCTTAGAAGATATGGCGAGATGAGATCACGCAAAATCACAGCACACTTGTATCCTGTTTGCACTTGAACGTTCGATGCGTTAGCATAGCCTCCCATATTGATTGGAATAGCAAATTGCTGTTCGAAAACAGGTAAGGTGCCTAGACGACCTGGAAACACAAAGTCGAACAACGACCAGAGCTCAGTTAAGTTGTTCTGTATGGGAGTTCCCGAAAGAATGATTCTGTTGTATGTTTTCACTCTCTTACAGGCTAGAGAAATCTCCGAATTGGGATTCCTGATTTTGTGGCCCTCGTCAAGCACGACGTATCCCCATTCTTTGGGAAGAATGTGTCTCGAATAGATACGGAGACCCATGTATGTAGTAATCAAAACATGACCCTTTTCAATCACTCTGTCCACAATGGCTTTAGCGTTAGCCTGGTTATTGGCAGTTTTCATGCTGATTTGTGCATCAAAGTCGGCGTCTTCATCTTCGAGGTGAGCCTCCAACTGTTCTTCCGTTTTTATGGAGCTTTTGGTCATACCCGATCCGATACTGTGAAGAATAACACACCTAAATGCTGGCCACCAGCGATGGAACTCATTGACCCATTGGTTCATCACAGTGGCAGGAACAACGAGCAACACCGGTTTGTCTAGTAGATTCGAGTATTGGAGGCCAGCTAGAAAAGCAATAACCTGTATTGTCTTACCCAAGCCCATTTCGTCGCCGATAATGCCTCCTGTCTTTTGGGAATAAAGCTCCCAAAGCCACTGGACGCATGTTTTCTGGTAGTCAAACAAAGACGGATATATATCACCCGGCAATTTGAATTTGTCGTTGAGAATGGCGTCAGGAATAGTCGGATGGGGCAATTGGTACTCGGGTAAGTCAGGATCAGCCTCCTTCTTGTTTTCTCTTCGTAACTGGGACCTTCTCTGTGTCCATTCCGCTAACCGCAGTTGATACACCAATTCATCACCATCATCCACATTTCGCAGACTGAGAGACATATCCATTGGGGAATCGTCGGTGTCAATTAGCTCATCCACGATATTTTCATTCAAATCTGCAAAGTCGTCCACGCCATTTTCGTCCTCTTCATTATCCTCATACTCCGATTCCAGATCGGGTTTTCTTCGTGAACGTTTCACTGGTGCTTCGTCATCGTCCTCGTTTTCAGCTTCACGCTTCAATTCCGATGATTCTCGTCTCGAAACCTTCAAGTCATTAAATCCTGGTGCTCTCAAATGCTGGTGTGATCTGGTTGCCAGTTCATCGGCTGCAAATGCAGTGGTGTTTCCAAAGGCCGTGATCTTTCCTGTTCGTATAAGCATATCCCTCTCTGACTCTCCAGCAAGCCTTTCATTGGATCCACCTTTAGCTCCTTCTTGAAGCAGTTCCCGGTTGCTTTTGAGCCTTCCTTGGATATCGTCCACATCCTGCTGTCTGGGTATGAGTTCGTTTTCGTTGAGCCATTGAATTTCGTCTTTCAAAGCCTTCCGTTGTGAAAGCTTGGTGCGAGGATTATCGAGCCGTTTCTGCAAGAGCTTGATTCGTTTCACTGTCTTGTCCAAGTCAGATGTTGCTTTTTGCAATCGTTTCTCGTCCAACTCTGTTTCCTTGTTGATCAAAGCCTCGTTGGCCTTCTTGGTGATGGAGCTGGCCAAGTCATCCTGATCCACGAGCTGGACATCGAGGTTTTCGTCTAAATTGTCCATTTCCCGATATCTACAGAATCACTAACCCCAGATGAGCCATTGTAAGTGTGATATGCACGTGGATGAGGTCACGTGCAAGCAGCTGTGGTATAGCCATCAGGCAATTGTGAAATGGATTCCATGCTTTTGGGATTGTGTGGCTTCTGTTTTTAGATTATCTGGCGTGGACGGCTTGTCTCTGGTTACGTAAGCATCACCAGCACTGGCTTGGGAAACTCAAGCACCAACCACGAAAACGGAAATGAAAGTGGCAGGTCTTCAAACTCCCAGTTTCTTCGACTTTCTAGTAAGATTGCTGCAATTTCCTGCGGGGCAGAATTTCTCTTTAAGCGTATAGTTCTCAAATCGGCAGCTCCACCTCGAAGACATCAGCCCACAGAAAACCTTACCACATCGCATTTTAAGTGGCCATCCGAAAGAACCTAAAATTAATTCTTCCCCAAAAATCACAGGTTCACAAATGCTATTCAAGTGGGGTGCATCTTCAATTCCGCTCGGGGTCTTCCGTGAGTCTGATGGGAATATACGAGGCCGCAGTATCTACAGAGTCAAATAATCTGACGATCCAGAACTTCCGCAATGGGACGCTACACCTTCCCGATGACCATAAAGTAATAATTTAAATAATTAAGCGTATAAATATCCGACGAGCGTCTAGTCCTGCTTGGCCTGCAAGTTAGGTAACTGGAGAGCCTTCACGGTGATGTAAGAGTTCTGGTCGTTCGAAATACCAGCGTAGGCATTGTACCAGGCCACAAACGCCGTGATAACACCGAAAACGCCGCCGGCCTTCTTGACGGCAGTAGAACCGTTGAACTCCGCAATGGCTAGCAACAAGAACGTGATACTCAAAAAGAAGAACAACAAGAAGAAGGCCAAGGTCGACTTCAACGTAAGCAAGCACAAGAAAAAGGTGAAAATAAACCAGCCCACCATGAATATACCTAGCGCGTAGTCGAGCGACGTCTCGTCGTTGTCAAATGCGCTTACAATGCCGAAAGAGTCCACCTGGATAGCAGCCCAGGAGCACCAGAAAGCGGCATACGAAGACAAGGCCACACCACCAAAGGTGTTGCCAACGGCGATTTCAAACATGCCCGCAAGAAATTGGGCGGCACCGCCGTAGAAAAATGCCAAACCCACGACAATGTTGGGGATGGAAACGCCGTGGGCTTCGCAATTGATGAGCGAAAGAACAAAAGTGGTCAAGGCGAAACCGCACAAGCCCAAAGGAGCAGGATTGGCCAAGTCGTGTTTTGGAGGAGGACTCAAGCCGGGGTTAAGCGTACCACCGAACGCTGTAACCAAGTCAGCTTTGTGGAACTTCTCGTTGCCAAAGTGGATATATTGGTCGTCATGAACCACCCGAGTCACGTCAGACTTGGAGGTGCCTGGGGCGGAGTTCTGTTCCACTTTCAAAGTGTGATCACGAGGTTGCTGGGATTCCAAATCGGACATGGAGGTAAACGATAAATCGATGGAGTTGAAGTAGACCATCCGCTGGGGATCGCTCATTATATATAGTTTTCAGGGATTTGTGGGGCAGATGAGCGGGTGCAAAAAAATTAGGCCTTGCTGCAAAGGAAAAATGCAAGATGAGTGGGGTTTCCGAGGGTTCGACGTGGGAGTTCCGGGGGGAGGAAGTTGCCGAGTGTTCAACAAAATCAGAGGTGGCGACGAAACCGGCGGTTTTGGCCTTTAAATACCCACAAGGTCACACCACAGCGCATTTGTCGTTTTGTGCAGCGGTTCCACCGCACGATGTTCTGGCGAGCCGCCTGGTTGTGGTGAGGTGACGTGCGTGTAACGCCGAAGAGCGAGGAAAGCTTGGCGACTTCCGAGGGCTCGCTATGGTGGGTTTTGGGGCGCCCTCGGATCTCAAAAGTCCGAGCTCCTGGTCTACCGCTGGGGGTAATCGGTGCTAGTGTTGTGGGGAATCCACAAAAACGCCTACTTTCAAGAAGCTCCAACTCCTTTTTTGCCTATGGCTAAATTTCCTAGAAACACAGCCGCTCCGGTTTTCGGTGTCACTGCCACTGGCCAGACGCTAGCCAAGCGACGCACCTAGTATGCTGATGCCGTGGGATTGTTACCGCCCAAAGTCCAACCCAAAGTCCCAAACCACCTTTGCAAAGTTGAAAAATCACCTCTTTTTCTAACATCACCACTCCACCGTGTGGGGCTACGCTTTCGCAAACACTAGAAATTCCTATATCGCGGGGCCCCACACGGCCCCACTAGCATTGTAGTCAAGCCTAAGGGTGGTCTCCAGTCGCGGAATGTCAAAGTTGCCCAGAACCTGGAGCTTCCAAAAAGGAAACCCGGACTCTCCGTATTCTCTAAAGCTGCAATGCCTCGCCTACTCCAGCTTCCGTTTCTTCGCAAGACGGGCCACAGCACGGAGAACCAGGAACTGCTTGAAGTGCCACTGGATGCCAAGCTCGCAAATCCACAAAGGACACCAGAAACGCAAGAAATGAAGGAGGTACGCCCGCGACCCACGGTAGATGTTGAACCCGACATCCCGCTTTTTGGTGATCTGGCCCGCCACCTGGTTGGCGTACTTCTGAGCGCTGATGCTGGTCCTGGGGTTTCTGCTCATATTGGCCGAGGCCAAAATACTCTCGTATACTCCAGGAACGTCGTAGTGTTCGGTGAGCAAAGTCGGAGTTGACAAGGGGTCGCAAATGGCGGTGTCGACGCCGCCGGTGATCACACTGTGCACCTTCACGCCCAATGGCTTCAACTCGCCTCTCAAGGTAAGCGCATACTGGTCGATAGCCGCCTTGGTGGCGTTGTAAGCGGATACCCACGAAAGAGGCACTCTCGCAGCGACAGAACTGGTGAACACAATGGTTCCCTTGGCCTTGATCACCAAGTCGCTGAAGTACTTGGTCACGTACATGTGGCCCAAGACGTTCACGTCAAAAAGAAGACGCAACTTGTCGTCGTCGTACTCGATCGCTGGTCCACCCAAGTTGCTGATCCCAGCGTTGTTATACAAAATGTCCAAGGTGCCGCCGGTAATTTGTCTGACCTTCTCGGCGGCAGCCTCCACGTCCTTCGGTTTGGTGATATCCAACGCCAACGGAATAAGACCAATCTGCTGCTCCAAAGGCTTCATGCCCCACAAGTCTCTCTCCGGGCTGATACCGATGATGGTGTACCCCCGCTTGTGGAGGGCAAGTGCCATTTGGTAGCCAATGCCCGAGGAGGCGCCAGTAATCAAAGCGTATTTCGTCATGATGGTGGAAACAGCGACGTCGAGGTTTCTATTTAAGTTGGGCCATAGGCATGTGACCCGGTTGAGGGGACCAGGGCCGGTATTGTTGGGAGCTGTCATGCACGTGATCGAGAATTCACGAGCCACAGAGGGTGGGTGTGTGGTTTGTGTGATTTGTTTTTTTTGATGGCTGATTCTTTCTTTGGATTGACTAGTGGTGTCGATAGGGAAGTGCCTGGCCTTGAAGTTTTGGAAGGCTGTACTGGCACTTGGTAGTGCTGCAATGCCAGTTGACACCTGCAGTGTCGATTTGGCTACTGCCGGGCTATTTGTGTTTTTTTTTTTCTTCTCTTTTTTGGTGTGGATTTTCTTTAATTTTTGTCCTTGATCTCTCGTAATCAAAAAGCGGAGATTCAGGAAACAATGCTGAAGTGGTGTTTGTGTAAGGTATGTCGTTTTGAAAAGAGCCGCTTTTTGGCTGCGAAAAATGAGAACCCTGTGCATTTGGCTGCAGCGGAGATAACAAACACGGTTTGGTCGAAGACAATAAAAAAAAATTTGTCTGAAACACTCATGAAGAGTAAATTACAAAGTGGTACCCAGGGGCAGAAATGCAAAAGCCTTTATTTTACGATGCTGCTTATCGAAGTAACTCAATCATACAGTCGTAGAATCTGCCACATAACTGGCTAACATTGAAGGCCTGGCGGGTAAACATGCTGTTACATGTGAGAGTTGAACGCTGCTTGGCGGGAGGATCAAAGTGCCAGGAAAAGTGAAAGTCTTTAAGGAAGGTATGAAGAGAGCACTTATTCGAGGGTCTCTGAGGGAACCTTGGATTCTGAGCTAAATGATCATTGGTACGCAATGCTTGATGAGATAGGCTGGCACTTTGGGGCATACAAACAGAAGTGATGTAAAACCGCTTGAACAGGGCGAGAGATGAATCTCAGTTCGGAAATCTGCTTTTCCTTGCTTCAGCCATTCAACTGAACACTTATTTGTGTTGGACCTCATCTCCACTGCAGGCAACCCAAAGCTGGTTTCCACTAAAAGTAATTCAGATAACAGTACTTGGAGATACTATCACTACTAAACCTCAAGCTGTTTTCTAGCGCTTGGACAGGTCTGAGTTGGTACTCAACCCGAGGTATTGAAATGGTTATTGAATTGGTTGCGAATCATGATCCAACCCCGTTGATCCAGTCTACTACAAGGAGATCAGTAAATCAAGAAACACCTTCTATATGAAAAAGTAGAAAAAGAATACCCTAAGTCAGGGGGCCACCAGAAAAAGAAAATTCACTACATATAGACATCAACTGAGGGACACTAGCTGATTCCTCAAGTGGGTCAAACAGATATTAAAGAAACGGAGACGAGAATCGAAAGTGAAATTTGAGAAAACTAAAGTCGGAAAAAGACCATTTAGTCTGACAATTCATCACTAAATTCATCACTAATGATCAATCTCCACACAACCACACAATCGGTGGATCGAAATCACCCACTCAATTGCACGCCGTCAAATCAACATACCAACCACACTTGCACTAATCCCTCAAAGCAACCGCAACCGCAACCAAAGCCAGCTATAAAAAAACCACATTCTGTGCTTCCTCACATTCCTCCAAATCGGGTATCCATGCATCGAACCTGGCGCGAGTCATAACTTCCCACTTGGGCCACAAAGTAAACACACAACACTCACTTCTCATTTCGAATATCGAATTCAAACACCACCACTTCTTCTTCATGGCGTTTCTTCGTAGCCCTCGCCACAACAGGGCCGTGGATATGGCCGACATTTCCCAGTCGTTGGAGAATGTGTCTTTCCAGCTGAACATGATGGACGTGGATTCCTCCTACAAAACACCAGTCAAGGAGCCTTACAACAAGGAAAACATCACCCCGATCAACTCCCCCACGAAGCTGGTGCTCCACACGCTGCCTTTGGGGAAACTGCAGCCTTTGACTCCGCATGCTCGTAACATCAAGCTCCAGAACGACATCAACAGGCTCCAGCCTCAGAACTCATTCTTGGGTCCAGACTTCCATACCAAGGCCAACGGTGCCAAAACCAAGCGACTCACTCTGGTGGCGCAGCTTTACTTCTTGGACTACTATTGCGATATGTTCGATTATGTCATTTCCAGACAAGAGAGATCCAAGTTGGTGGAGGCTCGGTTACAGAGTGACCCCAATTACGCTGGTAACCCCAAAAGAGCGCAATTGGAGTGGAAGAGCTATGTGGGCAGAGAGAGGGCTCTCCTACGTAAACGCAGAATCAAGCCTAAGCACAAGGATTTCGAAATGATCACCCAGGTTGGCCAGGGCGGCTATGGCCAGGTGTTTTTGGCGAGGAAGAAGGATACCAGAGAGGTGTGTGCCTTGAAAATCCTCAACAAGAAGCTTTTGCTCAAGCTAGACGAAACCAGACACGTCTTGACCGAAAGAGATATCTTGACCAACACCCGCTCGGACTGGTTGGTCAAGTTGTTGTATGCTTTCCAGGACGCCGAAAAGGTGTTTTTGGCTATGGAGTTCGTTCCTGGCGGAGACTTCAGAACTTTGCTCAACAACACCGGATACCTTATTCCCCCACATGCCCGGTTCTACATTGCCGAGATGTTCGCTGCAGTCAACTCGTTGCACGATCTTGGTTTCACCCATCGTGACTTGAAGCCCGAGAACTTCTTGATTGACTCCAAGGGCCACATCAAGTTGACCGATTTTGGATTGGCCGCCGGCACAGTGTCCAACGACAGAATCGAGTCTATGAGAGTGAAGTTGGCCAATTTGCAAGACTTGGATCACTACGAGGTGCCTTCAAAGCTCATGTACGAGCGTCAGAAGATTTTCAAGCAGTCCCAGGGCCACCACAATCTTGCAAACTCCATCGTCGGCTCCCCTGACTACATGGCCCTTGAGGTGTTGGAAGGAAAGAGCTACGACTTCACCATTGACTACTGGTCGTTGGGCTGCATGCTCTTCGAGGCACTCTGTGGATACCCACCTTTCAGTGGAAGCAAGCAGGATGAGACCTACTACAACTTGAAGCACTGGAAGAGCGCCTTGAGAAGACCCCAGACTAGAGATGGCCGTTATGTGTTCTCAGACAGAACATGGGCGTTGATCACCAAGTTGATCGCCTCACCCTCGTCCCGTGCCCGTAACTTCAAGCAGATCCAGGCTCAACCTTACTTCAACGACATCCGTGATTGGGAGCACTTGAGGTCCAAGACTCCTCCGTTCACGCCACAACTAGATAACGAAGAGGACGCAGGGTACTTCGACGACTTCGAAGATGAAGAGAGCATGATGAAGTACAAGGATGTGTTCGCAAGACAGGAGCAGAATGAGTCGCTTTTGGACGGCTCCAAAACAGGTAGAAACATCGCCAAGAACAACTTTGTCGGATTCACGTTCAAGCACAAGCTGAACCCCAACAACCACTTCCAGAACGGAGAGATCAACTTGCTTGCTGGAGGCAACGGCAGAATGGGAGGTTTTGGCGGCAACCGCTTGGATCCCTTGGCTACATTGTATTAAAGATCCCTTTTTTTAACGATATCTTTTGGTTTCTAGAGTTTATATTTTCATTTCATGACCGGTAATATTTCATCAACTAGACCAGACGAAATCCAGCTTCACCTTCTTTTCAATTATTGGGCGCTGGATTGTCTTGTGTATCTTCTGGCAGGCGCTAGACGCTTGTTCTATAACCTGGAAGAGCTGTTCTTCGGAAAACGAGCCATCGCTCTCCACAAGCAAAATCTTGCCCGATTTCTTCTCTCGTATATCAAAACACACAACGTGATGGCTGGAGCTGTTCTGGAGCTGACTCAACGTGGGGTTTTCAATAGTCTTTCCTTCATTGTCGATAGCAACAGATACAGATGCAAAAGAATTGTAAAGCGCCACATTGGCGTCTATAAGAGCAAAGTAGGATGCATTAAGCGCAGCACTGAGCTCGTTAGAAGTGAATGGGTCGCCTGAAGCGGCACTGTCTCCAGAAACCACAATAGAGCCCTCTCTGTCAATATCAGTAGTGAGAAACTGGACCACTATTTGGATGAGCTGACGGGGATAGCGGTAGCGAACGATAACCAGCTGTAGCACGGATCTGAGTAGATCTTCAATAACCTTTTCTCTAGTGGAGCTGACTCCTCGACTAGGACGAACGACGATTTCTAAACTAGCCTGTGTAGGTAATTCTTGTCTTGGTTTAGCCTCTATGGGGCCTGCCACCGAAACAAGCACAACGGTGTTCCCAATAGAGATTCTTGCTGAGCCGTCTACCTGGGGTAATTCTGAGATTTGCACTTTTAGGCTGCTCATTGATGAAGATGTTCTGAGTTGAATACTCAAAGTATGAGGCCAGTAGTAGCGCCGATGAGCATGCATGCAGGAAATTTCTCTATCGATACCACAACTCAGATAAGACAGTCCAGTGCTATGGCGGACGAACCGAATTATGAAGAGGATTTGCTAGCAGATCTCCAAAGCGGGTCTGAGGAGGAAGATGTCCAGAAGGAGCAGAATGAGAATCTCGCACAAGCGTCAGAAATGGCTGCAAACCCAGAAAACTGGCAGGACCTACTACGAGGCTCCCATTTATACAATGTGGGCCACAAGCTAGAGCAGCTAGATGTGACCAATATTAAGGATCCGTCCGAACTCACTACCGTAAACAGAATGATTCCACGGATCCGTGAGCAGTTAAAGACACATTCTGACGAACAGGAACTCAACTACATGGAGTTGTTAGCAGCCGTGAACGACGAGAACCAGAGCGAGGAATTCAAGTTTTTGATGCTGTTGAGCGACCTTCCCACGCTTATTCACGACGAAATCAGCCTTCTCCATAGGTTTGTGAGAACACACTATAAGGTAGTGTTTGACGAGCTTGCATCACTAGTTCCAAGTCCCGTCGACTACTGCCGAGTCGTGCTTTTGGTGGGCCAGGATTTGGCAGACATTCGTGGCAAGGAGACGGCTCTCCAGGGGATTTTGTCAAATGCCAAAGTTCTTGCGATCTCCATGGCTGCACTTGAAAACTTCACTCGTCTGTTCCAATTGAACGACAAAGATATGGCCTATATTCGCAAAGCTTGCGAGCTAGCGATTGAGCTTAGTGAATTCATCGAGGAAGTATCGAGTTTCGTTTCTCTGAAGCTCTCGAAGTTCGCTCCGAATGTCAATAATCTAGTTGGGCCTGTCGTTACCTCACAGCTTCTAATTAGCGTGGGCTCTCTTAGACAACTAGCTCTCACGCCAGCATGCAACCTACCGTCTTTTGGCGTCAAGGATCTTCTGTCGCAGCTTAAAACGAGGTCCAATTTCGTCAGGGCAACGGGATACTTGTACTATAGCAATTTGGTGATGGGCTTGCCTCCTGAGATAATTAAACAGGCGCTCCGAATTATAAGTGCTAAATTGATTCTCGCAGCTCGAATTGACTTGTCGGGGTCAAAACCAGACGGTAGTCTAGGATCCGCTTACCTTGAGGAAGTCAAACAAAAGATCGATAAGCTTCTCACACCTCCCGACCAAACAGGGCCCAAGGCCTTGCCTGTGCCCAAGGAGCAAAAATCAAAGAAGCGTGGGGGACGCAGATTCAGAAAAATGAAAGAAAGAACCCAGATGTCGGAGATCAGAAGAGCCCAGAATAAGATGGAGTTTGGCAAGGAGGAGACCTCTGTGGTTGATGCCTTTGGAGAAGAGGTCGGTCTCGGTTTAAGCAAGCAAATTGACGGCGTCAGGGCTAACAGAAATACCGATGCACGTATGTCGAAGGCCATGGTGAACAGACTCAACCAGCAGAAAGACAAGTCCAACGACCTCGACACGATGGTGTTTGCGAGAGAGGAGGAAAAACCCGAAAATAAGGCCAGCTTCAAATCAAGCTCGTGGTTTTCTGGCGTGAAGAGAAACAGATTTACAGATTTGGATCTGGACGAAGAAGACTCTAAGAGACTGAAGAGGTAACCATGAATGGCTGCGAAATGCGCATATATATCTCGAACCAACCTCGACCAGCATGAGATGGCTTTTTCGAAGCAATTCCCAAAGCCGCTCAAAAGTGCCTTAATAAATTAAGAGTCACGATCAACCCGTTGAAGGCCCTCCATAATTATTCGTCTGGGTAGTCGGAGAAGATCACGGTGTACGGATGTGACTGGTCTTACATACTAAAATTTTTTCCATGAAGGACCAGTGAATGCTCCCTAGGAAACTTCCCTTCAGAAATCTCTATTATAGCCCCCTACTCTATAGGCATTTCTGGACTTCTAGATCATTGAATTTTGCAAAAATGCCCGAAGAAGATAAGTTGAACGCTTCCGCGGCCCAGGGGGTTGAAGGTGAACCTCAGAAAGAAAAGACTCCCAAGCAGTTGGAGAATGAGAGAAAGAAGGCCGAGAAGATGGCCAAATTTTTAGCCAAGAAGAAGAAGCAGGAGGAGGATGCTAAAAACAAGAAGCCTGTTGAAAAGAAGCCCAAGAAGGAGAAGAAGGTCGCTGAGCCTGTACCTGAATGGAAAGACGAGACCAAGCCAGGTGAGAAGAAGATCTTGGCTTCTTTGGACGATGCTGCTTTCAAAGCCTACAACCCCAAGAACGTCGAGAGCTCGTGGTACTCGTGGTGGGAAAAGCAGGGATTCTTTGAGCCTGAACTCGATGAGGGTAAGATCAAGAAGGAAGGTCAATTCACGATACCCGCTCCCCCACCTAATGTCACTGGTGCTTTGCACATTGGACATGCCTTGACCATTGCCATTCAAGACACCTTGATCAGGTACAACAGAATGAAGGGAAAGACCACCTTGTTCTTGCCTGGATTCGACCATGCTGGTATTTCTACCCAGTCTGTGGTGGAGAAGCAGGTGTGGAAGAACGAAAAGAAGACCAGACACGACTACGGCCGTGAGAAGTTTGTCGACAAAGTCTGGGAATGGAAGGAGGAGTACCATGGCAGAATCAAGAACCAGGTCAAGAGATTGGGTGCTTCCTACGACTGGACCAGAGAGGCCTTCACCTTGAACCCAGACTTGTCTGCTGCTGTGGTGGAAGCTTTCGTGAGATTGCACGAAGACGGCACCATCTACCGTGCGTCGAGATTGGTCAACTGGTCTACGAAATTGAACACCGCCATCTCTAACTTGGAGGTCGACAACAAGAACATTTCCGGTAGAACCTTGTTGTCCGTGCCTAACTACGACGAGAAGATCGAGTTCGGTGTCTTGACTTCCTACTCCTACCAGGTTGTTGGCTCTGACGAAAAGGTCACTGTGGCTACCACCAGACCTGAAACCTTGTTCGGTGACACTGGTGTGGCTGTTCACCCAGATGACTCCCGTTACAAGCATTTACACGGCAAGTTCGTGCAGCATCCCTTCTTGGACCGTCAGATCCCAATTGTCACCGATTCCGAAGCTGTGGATATGACTTTCGGTACTGGTGCTGTCAAGATCACTCCAGCCCACGACCAGAACGATTACAACACCGGTAAGAGACAGAACCTTGAGTTCGTCAACATCTTGACCGACGATGGTTACTTGAACGAGAACTGTGGTGAGTGGAAGGGCATGAAGAGATTCGACGCCAGAGCCAAGGTTATCGAGGAGTTGAAGAAGAAGGGCTTGTACGTTGACCAGAAGGACAACGAGATGACCATCCCAACCTGTTCCAGATCCGGTGATATCATCGAGCCTTTGTTGAAACCACAATGGTGGGTCAAGCAGGACGACATGGCCAAGGAGGCCATCAAGGCTGTCAAGAGCGGTGAAATCACCATCACCCCACAGTCCTCCGAGAAGGAGTACTTCCAGTGGTTGGAGAACATCCAGGACTGGTGTATTTCCAGACAATTGTGGTGGGGCCACAGATGTCCTGTTTACTTCGTTAACATTGAGGGTAAAGAGGGCGACCGTTTGGACAACAACTACTGGGTTGCTGGCAGAACCTGCGAGGAGGCTTTGCAGAAGGCCCAGGAGAAGTACCCAGACACGAAGTTCACCTTGGAGCAGGATGAGGATGTCTTGGACACCTGGTTCTCTTCTGGTTTGTGGCCTATTTCTACCTTGGGCTGGCCTAACCAGACCAACGACCTCAAGCTCTTCGCTCCTATGTCGATGTTGGAGACCGGCTGGGACATTTTGTTCTTCTGGGTGTCTCGTATGATCTTGTTGTGCTTGAAGTTGACCGGAAAGGTTCCTTTCAAGGAGGTCTTCTGCCACTCTCTCGTTAGAGACGCTCAGGGTAGAAAGATGTCCAAGTCGTTGGGTAACGTTGTGGACCCCTTGGACGTGATCAGCGGTATCTCTTTGGGAGACTTGCACGAGAAGTTGAAGGTCGGTAACTTGGACGCCAAGGAGATCGAGAAGGCCTCTGCTGGTCAAAAGCAGTCGTACCCTAATGGTATCCCAGAGTGTGGTACCGATGCCTTGAGATTCGCCTTGTGTGCCTACACTACCGGTGGTAGAGACATCAACTTGGACATTTTGAGAGTGGAAGGCTACAGAAAGTTCTGTAACAAGATGTACCAGGCCACCAAGTTCGTCTTGGGTAGATTGGGTGACGACTACAAGCCCCCAGCCACCCAGGTCAGAAGCGGTAAGGAGTCGTTGGTTGAGAAGTGGATCTTGCACAAGTTGACCACTGCTACCAAGAGCTTCACTGAGCACATTGAGAAGCGTGAATTCTCCGAAACCACCAGCGCTGTTTACAACTTCTGGTACGACTTGTGTGATGTCTACATTGAGAACTCCAAGAACTTGATCCAGGACGGCACTGAGGAACAGAAGAAGTCTGCCCAGGACACGTTGTACACGTGTATTGACCAGGGCTTGAAGATGATCCACCCATTCATGCCTTTCGTCACCGAAGAGATGTGGCAGAGATTACCACGTAGAGCCGGCGACGAGACTCCTTCGATCACCATTGCCCAGTTCCCAGAGTACGAGGCTTCGTTCGATGACAAGGAAGCCCACGACGGCTACGAGTTGGTTTTGGCTATCACCAAGGGCGCTAGATCTTTGCTTTCTCAGTACAACATTTTGAAGAACGGCCAGGTCTACGTCGAAACGTCGGACGAGAATGTCAGAAAGATTGCCAAAGAGCAGGACCGTTCGATCGTTGCCTTGATCAAGGGCGTGGAGAAAATCGAGGTTTTGGAGGCCGGCCAGGCTGTGCCCAACGGCTGTGCCTTGAACGGTGTCAACGCCACGACCAACGTTCATGTGTTGGTGAAGGGCCAAATCGACTTGGACGCTGAAATCGCCAAGGTGACCAAGAAGTTGAGTAATGTCAGAGAGTTGGACGGCAAGTTGAAGGACTCGATCGGCAAGTTCACCGACAAGACGAAACCTGAGGCCAAGGAGGCCGCTTTCAAGAGGCAAGAGAACTTCAAGGCCGAGATCGAGGGCTACGAGCAGACAATCGCTATCTTGGAGAAATTGAAGCTTTAGAGCACGTACATAGATAACTGATAAGAACGATTCCGGTGCCGTGCGGAAATTGGTAGTGTGGCTGCAATTGGTATGACAATGCTTTATTGTAGCGGGTCTATTATACACTGTTGTATCGGTACGGGAAACATGTTCCCCTTTTTCCGTGGAGTAGAGAAGTCCGGGGAACTGAAAATCGCAGAATGTTCTTCGAACGGCTTGGCTTTTCACATGTAGCCACAGCGGCAATATGCACCGACTTAACCTACACTGCATCACCGTTGCCAGAAAGGGATTGACGTTTGCATAGTGGCTGTGGCGGAGCTAGCTGGCTTGAATATGATAATTGGTTGACCGAAGCAGTTGCAAGGGAATGCAGGAGAAGAATGCTACGAAGTTATGACAATAGGGGAATATATGCGAGCAAGTGTCATTGTGCAGACCTGCAGGCCCCACGAGCCGCAGCACCACGTAACCCAAAAGCAGAGGGCGTATCTTGACTGGACAGGGCTGCCGACTAGCCATGCAAAGGAACAAAAACAGCACGTTTTAGGCAGGTCGCAAGAGTCGGCGGCAGCGCATTTTGACGTATTTCACGCGCCATTACCGCATATGTGGCGGGAGCGCGTCCCACAATGGCCGACGGGCCAGGGTACAAAGGCAAATCCTGGCCGTGTTGGTTGATGTAATGCAAGCTCAATTGACCCCGTGTAGGAC